>JAWPHD010010915.1:0-88663 GCA_037043455.1 Cyrtodaria siliqua | reverse complement strand
AGTAAGGTGCTGTTAGAATTTGATGAGGATCAGACTTGGTAATGCCGAACAAAAACAATATTTCCTCTCCCCCGCCGAAACTTAAAAAGGTATATTTTGGAGAAAGTATGTCATGGTGTGGCGGAGATATAGCAAAAAACTTTATCCACCCCCCCCCCCCCCCCCCCCCCCCCACCCTCACCCCTCTGAAACTTAAATAAAAAGGTATATTTTGGAGAAAGTAGGTCACAGTGACCTAGTTTTCAGGGTAAATGGAACCAAGATGCTGTTAAAGTTTGATGAAGATCGGACATGGTTATGCGGAGAAATATAGAAAAAACAAAATATGGACGCCCGCCGCCCGCCCGGTTTACGCCAATCTATAAGCCGAATTTTTTTATTAAAAAAAAAAATGGCTAAAAATGTCAACCAGATCGAGATGAACACATTGTCAATAACTGCAGTACTGGGAGATATATTTCAGGAAGACGTTAAATATGTTTCTAATAAACAAATAGAGTTTATTTTTATTTTTATATATGTTTTAATTTTATAAAATGAAAAAAAAAGAGTTAGTTACCAACACTTGTACTGACACCGATGCTTTCAATCCCAATACTGTAGAGACGACAAATGCCAAAATAGTAAGAGGACAGTGGTGTGAACCTTTTGCTATGGGTAATAACTGCAAACAATTGGAACGGCTCTCTTAATGTGGGAGTTGATTCCCTTTATCCGTTTGTCAAAATTATTTACGCAATAACTACATAGTACAGCGTTGGCGGCCCGCATACAAACGTTTCACAAACCAGCATTGGCGGCCAACAAACAAGATTATAATAAACCAGCATTGACGGTTCATAGGTTAAGAATAACAGATCAGGCTTATATATACTATATATTTTAACCTAATCTGTCGGATGGGGACGTAAGCCGGGCGGTCCCGTGTATCGGTCTATCCTCCGAGCACGTTAAAGAACCATAGGAATCTATTCGATAATAAGAGTAGGGCAGGTTCCCGGATTCCCATGTATCCTTCCCCCCTCACTGGTGCGGCTCTAAATAACCTATACTGTGTTGATGAGCCGTTAAACAACATTTAATTCAATTCAATTATTCTCATTAAGCATATCGAGGGGGTTTCCGTGGCCGAGTGGTTAGAGCATTACCCCTGACGGCTGTAGGTTCGATCCCTCATGGGCCTAGAAATATTTATGTGATGAAGCTATCCAGCTGGCTTGCGGAATGTCGGTGTTTATACCTAGGTGCGCGCCCGTTAACGAAAATTGCCCGGAGAGGAACCTGGGGTCTTCCTGCCCAAATGGAAGCTGGGAAGTCGCCATATGACCTTAGCTGTTGGTGCGACTATAAAATCCAATTCACTTCATTAAGCATACCAGGCCTGTAAATTCACCAACCATTCTTCGAACAATTCTTAGACTTTAACTCAAGTACTCAAATTCCGTTCACAAATATTCCCATGACATTCAAAGACAAAAACTCGTATGCAATTGCTATTTATTAGTATTTATCATATTTATACATATCAGCTTGTTATGAAAGTTGGGCTTAAGTCTAAGATTGTTCTCAAGAATGGTTGGTGAATTCAAGTCCAGCAGACTATAGCAGGCTCTATTTTTTGAATGTTAGGTTCTGACAAGTCGAGACACACCTCCCCCACCCTACTCCTACCACCCTCCACCACACATACCCAGTACATGTTCTATCTATTTTAAAGAGATTGTGAATGTGTTACGTCCCACAGAACAAACCATAGGAGGAGGGAAAGGACATATTGCAACTAATAATGTCCAGTCAATCTAAGCCCGTTTATACGCTAAGGCACTGGCTTTGGTGTATAGTATTTGTAAGCCTAGCCGAGACAGTCAAGTATGTTTGGTACTAATACATTGTGAGAAAAACAGGAGTTTTTAATTGACTGTTACTTTTTATTTTAATAAAGTATACCTAATTTACCTTACTTTAAACATATCTGATTACAGTGTTCTCTTCAGAAATGATCATTTCCAAAAACGTGTTGTGAATATTATAAGGGGACAGTGGGAAATGTTTTAGTTCTTTAGAATCATGCGCGGATCCATTGTGGGAGTGAGCCACACAATGAAAAGAAATGTAAAAGAAATGTAGCAACAAAACAGTTACAAGTGGGCGGACAATATATTTTGTTTGCCAAGTGCTCCACCCATACCTTCTGTGATCACTAACCACATAATTCACGAGTTGGTCTCAGTCTGTACTCTGTGCAATGCTGTGTTTGTGGTAAACATGAATAGCTGTGTATACGTTTTGTTTAACAAATAAAAAACATGAAATGTCATTGGAATATTTATCCAGAACTGTGTAACAAATGATAGATACAAAACAACGTATGTACATGTACATATTTTTATGAACCGACATCTTGAGAGTGAATTCTAGGTTTGGATAATCACTTACACTTCCGACGCGTATATTACTTTGTACACAGACATATTTTAATGTGATTTTTAAAATGAGTCAACAAATAAATGGCGTCATTATTACAATAACACATTTAAAGTTTATTTCATAATAATTATGTTCTTCCGATATATCATCTTCATTATGTAGCTTTATTTTCTGATTAAATCAAACACCCTGATGTGATCGGTATTGTACATGGTAACAATCAGCCGAGAGTTGACCTTGTCGTAACACAGTGACTGTGGATACTCTATCCTGTCTGCCTTAGATAGTATGCTGCCTATCATTCTCCCGTCGCTGCCTATCTGGATGACGTTGTTAGACGTACAGCCACACACGAGCAGGTTGTTGTTCTCCAGTACACATACTCCCCGGACCTTATTCAGTGACGGGTCGGTGAAGGTTGATTGTCGGTGTCCTTGTCTGTCCACGGTGATCACTCCTTTATTCCAGTCGGCAACGTGGATGTAACTACCATCATTACTGACAGCAATACAGCATAGGCTGGAAAACATTGGTTGTCCTGATGTGTCGTTCTGGAAGGTACGAAGGTGTGTTCCTGTCAGACTGTATACACGTACCTGTGATGGGTCATGACATGTAACAAACAACTCCCCCTTGCTGACGGCAACATAATTACATAACACACCGACCTTGAAGGATCTCGTGAGAGACAGTGTACTACCAGTGAATATAAACTGTATCTTCATGTCGACTCTCAGTGCTACTGCTACTTCTGTCGGACCAGTACTACACACGCCCATTGGCTCGCACGACACGGTACAGCTGTCCATAACTTGGAACGCCGAGTTCAGTAGTTTAAGCTTTTTGTTGTTACTGTCACATATCACAACCGATCCATCATACATCAGGCATGTACCCTTTATAACACAAATTGTTCCATCACCACTGACCTTGACACTGTACTGCTTATGGAGGGTAGCAGAACTGATTGGTCTGGTATCTATGGCTTGGATGTGTGGCTTCTCTTCTTTAGCATGGATGTCTCCAATCGACTTCAGATTCATGACGTAATCTGTGATGTCTCTGTTGATAGAATAGTTGAGCTTTTCGGTCTCCGTTGCCATCTCGCTAAGTAGTTTACTGCCATAAACTGCGTTGCTTTTCCCCTGCTTAACATGCAGAAATACACGAGCCTCGCTGTCTCGTTTGGAAGTTTCCACGTGTTTAACGCTGTCGTCAAGTGTTGTAATCATATATCCTAGGCCTTGAATACTGGTGTTTATCTTTTTTGATAACTCTGCATACTGGGCTTGTACTTCAGCTTTAGCCTTTTTAACCATCTCGTCTAAGTGACTTACTATTTTATCTCTAAACTGATCGATGTCGGTCAGGGATTTGCTCATTTCTCGTCCGATTCTTTTTAAATCGTCTTGTTTGTGTTTGCTTGCTTTGCGGAGACCAAGTTTGATTTTGTTTAGACCATCGACGACGTCTTTGACTTCCTTGCTTGCTTTTATGCCAGTAGCCACGTTAGGTATGAAATCAACATCTTCGCATGACCTGAATAATACAAGGTTTAAATTGATTAGTAGTTAAAGATACCTTTAAGCAAACTTATGCTAATTAGACCGTGAGCCATACACTTTTTTGTTACCATCTCAAGGGACAAATTCTTACTAGTACCATGTTATTGAGTACCTTGTAGATAAACAAAAAATCCATGATAGCAGTGTGAACAGGGTAGCTGATTCTTGTTATTAGAGTTATCTCCCCCTTTTAAGCAAAACTCATGTTTCTTTAACAAATCGTTTTCGCTGAAACTAGAAGAGCTACAGGTCTAATATGTTGCATTTATTATACATTTAGGGTCCTCTACCAAGTATTTATAAAATGGTGACCCAAGGGTCAAATATGGGCCAGCCCCGGGGGTAACATTTTTTCATACAGTTATACAGGAAAACTTTAAACATAAATAATTTTCTCTAAAACTGTAAGAGCTAGAGGTCCCATATTATGCATGAAGCATAAGCTTATGGTCCACTAGAAAGTTTGTTAAAATGTTGACCCTGGGGTCATATCTGGCTCCGGCCCAGGGGTCATATATTTGCATAGAGTCATATAGAAGCATCTTTAAAATCTCTTCTTTAAAAAAAAACAAGAGCCAGAGGTCTATTATTTTGCATATTGTACAAGCTTATGGTTCTCTACCACTTTTGTTCAAATCGTGACTGTGTCCAACTATGGCCCGGTTCTGGGGTTATTGAATTGAATTGAACTGGGTTTTAAGGCGCACCAACACATGAAAGGTTATATGGCGCCTAACAGGCATGAACTTGCCAGGCTCATCCTCCATGTACCACGAGATAAAATATGGAGAATGGGCCTAGGACCTTCTCACCCTGAACTGCAGAAATGCTGCAAATTCTATTGTAGACACTCCATTTACGCTGTAGCCACGTTTATTGTTTTTTGCCACTGCTCTTAGTGATGTGAGCGAGATGGCACCTGAAACAATGCAGGGGTCATGATGAAGACCTTTAATGAGCATGAACAAAAAATGACAAAATGAATATGAGTGAAGGGGGGGGGGGGGGGGGGGTCCTACCCCTCTGCATATGACGGTGTGTTTGCAGTGGTTGTATTCTATATTCTACCATGGCAACAATACGGAGTGGGGGAGGGGTTCTGGGGTTAAAGTTTTACAAAGAGTTATATAGGAAAGTCCATAAAAATATTCATTTATGATACTAGAAGAGCTCGAGGTCTAATACGATGCATGTAGCATAAGAGTATCGATCTGTACCAATTTATTTTGTTCAAATGGTGATATTATGGTCAAATTTTGCCCGGTCCCGGGGGTCACATATTTACATAGAGTTATATAGGAATGTCTATAAACATCTTCTCTAAAACTACAAGACCTAGAGGTGTAATAAGCTATATGTAGCTTAAGATTATTGTCCTGTACCAATTAATTTAAATGGTGTCCCTCTTGAATCAAGCCTGAAATCGATTTTGGCCCTGTCCCAGGGGTAACGCTATAACATTGAATTATATAGGAAAACATATTCAAACAGCTTCTGATACTTCAAAAGCTAAATAATAGTTCGTATGTACCATAAGCTTATGATCCTCTACCTAGTTTGTTCAAATGGCGACAATGGGGTCAAATATGGCCACTACGGGGGTCACAGTTTTACAGATTTATATAAAGAAATTGTTGTTGTTTCTTAAAACATGAGAGCACTTTGAGACAAGGCGAGTGGTAGGTCTCTTGTGTATGGCTTGAAGTCTGTAGGTATTATTTGTCTGTTTGCGTGTTTGTTTTTGTGTTTTGTGGTTGACTGTCGTCCTTGAATGCTGCTTTCCCTGTCCGATAATTTTATATTTCTTTGAAGCTGTACACTTTTCATAAAATAACTTCAAATGTTTTAAGCGAACTGAAATATATAGAGAATGTGACTTTTGATAAGGTATTCCATTATGAAGACTTAACCATGTTTACAAATCGCATATTCAATAAAACCACGAACTAAAATCACAAAGTATACCACTGCATTTTCGACAAATTGCAAACAAAACAGAAAGAAAAGGCATTTTACGGTTTAACTGTTGATATTTAAGTGTTTGTTATACAAGTTTTAAAATAACCGCCAAATTACTACAAAATTACACTACAAAAACAGTTTATCAAAACTCTATCCAGGTGTTCATCTCATATAATAATGCATTTGTGTCGCTTAAAAGTATATATGTTTATTCATGGGGTTTTGTAATATCCGTAATTGAATAAGTGTAAAATGAATTATCCTTTTTTTTTTGTCTGGCTGGTTAAAGCTTTTTATATTGTATCTATAGAGTTTTGATTCTCAAACGATGTAAGATATGTATATACCTTGTGGTCAGTAGGTTTAGAAACAATATACATATGTTCTAAAATGAGACTGTTGTTGGCGGGATAGCTACTTTAACTGCAGTAGCACCTGTATGTTGGATATAGCTTTTAGAGTAAACATCAGTAAACTAACCGTGATCACTAAATGTAATCTATCTCGATGCATTGGGTACCGATTCTTATCTGGAAGCGTTTATATATTTTTTATATCTTATATGTATGTTATATTGTCACATTAAGTTATATTATTTACATCAGATACTATGAACTGAGTATTCTTAATTGTCCTGTTCTATCCCAAGGCATTAATTGCCAAGTTTATCAAAACAGCAATGAGCTGGGCATATATAAGGCTTGCAGGTATATTGCAACTCGACATACATGAATGCTAGATAAGAGAGACCGTTGTGAACCCAGCTTCTTAGATATAACCTTTATGACGGATTAACATGTTAGTTGTATGTATTTTAATGCAGTCATCCTGCTTGAGTGCATACAGCCTGTTGATGCAGTGGATAGCACGGGGAACTTAAAATTTAGAGGTTCAAACCTGGTTCAAACCTCACCGGAGCCAGTGAATGTTGTCGGTGTGTTCTTGGGCAAGACACTTTTACCCTCGTCCGTCGGATGGGGCAGTAAACCAGGCGATCCCGTGTATCGCTTTTTTTTTCTCCCATCACGTTTAAGAAACATAGGTGTCTATTCGTCGTAGGGCGGGTTTCTAAATGCATATATATCAAACCCGCCCCCCCCCCCCCCCCCCCCCCCCCCCCCCCGCCCCGAGCAGTTCTGCAGGTAAGAAGGTTCTAGACACAGTCTGCACATTTTTATCTAGATGTTAATGAAGAGTGAGCCGGGTCGAATGTTCATTCCTGTTGGCGCCATATAACATGTTTGTGTTGGTGCGCCGTAAAACCCCAATTTAAATCAATTCATCTTCGTCGATTCTTTTTTCAGTAACACTAAAATGGTTCGTGCAAATGCATATACTACTATTTTTACATTTCGTATTCAGAATTCTTCATTGTGTTGTATATGGAGGGGTAATTCAGGTGTAAAAATCCTTAAAATTTGCATAAATTGTAATTAAAAAGTATTAAAATAGACAACTTTTAAGATTTTGCGTTGCAATATGCAATGTTTAATCAGTGAAGTAATAAGATTACTTCACTGGTTTAATTCATGTATTTATGTGTAATACATAATCCAAATGTGTAATCATAAAAAGTATTGCCATGACGCATACACCTAAAAAAAGACTTTTGTTAAAAAAAACCGTGACGTTAAACCGCACAATTCATTTATCTAGAATCATTTGGACTATGTGTCGTCTGTGCAATATATGTATATATCAGAACATGTTAATACTATTTATGTTGCAGTTACTTTGAGGCAGGCTTATACTTCCAGTTTGGCATACGTCTCAACTTATCAGGCTTACTGAACACATATGTGCAATGCAATGGACATTGCTTAGTACTTAATTTCATCAATATATCATAACAATCCCTTATTCATATTATAATATTATTTAAATCATTTAGAAAGGTTGTAAATTACTGATTCTTACAAATGTACACATATATTGTAAAAAAAATTAACTAAACTAAATGCATAAAAATGTGTCAATAGTGGGTGGGGTAAATTGACTTCTAATTTGAAGCAAAATAGAGATTTTTAACTGAATTCAGTGCTAAAAAAGAGCTTATTTACGCTTTATGTAACTCAATGAATTGTAAACTGAATTGCATCTTTAAAAAGTACATCAATAATTATTCACATACGCATGACATTCAAAAATGAACATCAAAAACTTATATGAAAAGTCTACAATGATAACCTATTAATGTTCGATTTTTTTTATATAAGCTACCTGTTCCAGATTGCTATCATGGAAAAATGTAATCTATATACATTGTTCTTTTCAAAAAGTGATGGTAGGATTTGTCCCTTGAGTTGGTAACAATATCGAATATTTTGGGTCCTGGCTCAAGGCCTAAATATCAAACAACCAGCATATCGGCATGACCTGATAAGACGAGGTAGTAGATGCCTACACGCAAACCAATATCAAATAATCAGAATATCGGCATGACATGATAATACGAGGTAGTAGATGCCTACACGCAAACCAATATCAAATAATCAGAATATCGGCATGACATGATAATACGAGGTAGTAGATGCCTATACGCAAACTAATATCAAACAATCAGCATATCGACATGCCCTGATAATACGAGGTAGTAGATGCCTATAGGTAAACTAATATCAAACAATCAGCATATCGGCATGACCTGATAATACGAGGTAGTAGATGCCTATACGCAAACTAATATCAAACAATCAGCATATCGGCATGACCTGATAATACGAGGTAGTAGATGCCTATACGCAAACTAATATCAAACAATCAGCATATCGGCATGACCTGATAATACGAGGTAGTCGATGCCTATACGCAAACAAATATCAAACAATCAGCATATCGGCATGACCTGATAATACGAGGTAGTAGATGCCTATACGCAAACTAGTATCAAACAATCAGCATATCGACATGCCCTGATAATACGAGGTAGGAGATGACTATACGCAAACTAATATCAAACAATCAGCATATCAACATGACCTGAGTATACGAGGTAGTAGATGCCTATAGGCAAACCAATATCAAACAATCAGCATGACCTGACAGTACGAGGTAGTAGATGCATATACGCAGTGTAATGATATAAGCCAGTTACCAACATTCGCTTCGGTTCTAAATAACCGCTAGTACGCAGGCGATATATTGATGCCGACGGAAGACGTTAAGTAAAAATGTCTGCCAAAAAAACAAAACACGACGAAACTCAATGGCACCGGTGAGGCTTGAACTCGGGTCATTCGGATTTGAAGTCCACCTCGTTACCCACTGAGCCACACGGACTATTCCATGGACTTTTTTTTTCAAGTAAAAAAAGGTCTGCTATAAAAGTATTCCTTCTGCTATTACGTTCACATCAATTGTGTCGAATTACTGTCATGTACTATATGGTTGACATTGCTCATGCCAGCAATATGCGTTTGGTTGAAAATTTCACTCGACTATTCCCCATCCGTTTTTGATAAAAAAAAAAGAAAGAAAGATGGCTGGCCTCTTATTCAATCGATTGCCCATCACAGTAGTAGCTAGGATACTAACATACTCCTTACCTACCCATGGGTTAATGTTTGGTCTGTTAAGCGCAAATATGATTTAAGTGTAGGGCTTGCAAGTATCTCATTTGAGCAGATTTGGTTTGCTCTTCGTATAGCGGGAAAGCGGCTATGAAGAGGAAGGTAGCGTAGCGACCGTCTATCGCTTAAGCCGGTGATAGGAGGCGTGAGAGGTGTTGCATTTTATAATACCTCTCACGAACAGACTCAATAAAACCTAGTCTGTTACTTGTCTCTCTTGTTTGTGTTTGTTGCTTCCAACCATCACATTTTCAGTATTTATTCTTAATTAAGAAACAGAAAGGTAGGGAGCGTAGTGACCGACCGCGGTTTCTTAATATTAAATGAAGATTTCTCTTCGTAGCCTCTATCCGGCTTAGTGTTTCCCACAGGTGTATCGATAGTTTCTTTATAGCTCACAGTCTTGACCGTGAAGAGTGTTGATAGTAAAATCTGCATTAATAATTGGTGCAAGTATGAAAATATGAGGTGATTGATTGAAGATGTTGAAAATGTAGGATAAATACTGTAGTGTAGTGTAGTGTTTACCCAACTTGTTCAACAGATTTTCAAATACTTGCACCAATAATTCATGTAGAGGGCGTTGAGGTATTTTATCGATAAAACGTGTATGGCAGAACATGATAATACATTCGATAAAATACAATCCTTTATAGAAATAAATTAAAGGTTGAAATTGTTTCATAACTAACATAGTGTTTAGTATAATACAGCTTCCATCCGTACAGAGACGTAATAAACTACTTCTTAAATGATCCGTACGAGTAGATTAGAAAAACCTTGCTTTCTAATTCCATACAAAGTAATAATAAGATTAAATTGTGCCTACCTGTGATTTAAGGCAATGCACACTCCACAAGAAACAACGTCGTGGTTGCCACAATACATGTTCACCACTTCTGTCCCATGAACATTACATTTCTCCTTGATTAAGACCGGAGACGCCTGGGGACCTCGTGTCCTCATTTCTTCCTTGTCCAGGATCTTATGTCCCCTCATCGCTTGGAACTTATTGTGATCCCGTAAACATTTTGAACACAAGTTTTCTCCGCACTCCACACAAGCATGTATGGCTTCTTCATGTCTGCCATCAGTCTCACACGGCGAACAAGAAAAGTCATAAACGGCGTCCGACCCTCTCTCCACCGACCGCGAAAACCGTTCGCCGACCGACGCCATTTTCGTGTGCTCGTTACAAGTATTTTCAAGATATCTGTCGACCCACTACCCTAGTTTACCTCGTAGTAGGCTGGTACCCCTGCCCCTCATTTCGCAAGTATCTTCGCATTGAAATAACGAATGTTGATCAGGGTACCAGACATACACACAACTTATAGACTAGGTGTGTACATGCGTACCTGGGATAAAGTTTATTTAAGACCTAGCTATACTATTCATCTATTGAGCGTTATCGACACACTGTATATGACATAATGTATGACACATACTCAACCTTGACAGGTATATATGTATATATATATATATATAAATGCATACTGTATCTATTATTGGGTCCCAAGTCAATTGTTGGGTCTTCAGAATGACTCGACATTTACGGAATAAATCTCATTTAGAGAGCCAGCAATTGATCACTTGAAAACAAACCGGTTTTTTTATTAATCCACCAGTTGATGTAAAACAAAAATAGCATTGCATACTACACATACACTCGTTATCCAAGATTCCTACATGTATTAGGTTAAAGGGACTGCAGACGATCTGCAAGAATGATTGGCGTCATGAAAACTCTCATATAATGTGCTTCAGATTCATAAGAAATGTGCAACCGCTGCGGGTTCGAATCCCACTGGGAGCTCGACTTGTAAGTGAGTCGATTTTTACGGATGGCGGGAGTTGTACAGTACTGGTTCTACTCAGGAAAAGTGGAAGGTATACCCGACGACTCGGCTGTGTTTTTTTGCTAAATCATGAATATTAATTTAAATTGCGATTATATATAGCTAACACTTGTACATACATATATAGCTCAAATAAAGCGTACACAAATGATTCAAAATATTGAGTCGTGAATCTGGACGATCTCATTTGGAATGCAAAGTCAGGTAAAATCAGGTAACACTACACACGTGACTGAATGTTGGCATTCTTTGAAAAGATTATATTCCGTTGCGAAATGGCGCAGTGGCTATAGCGATGACATTTTTAAAACGCGTAACATTGGCTGTTGTGGGTTCGAAACCCATATGCGATACTTTTTATCTTGTTTTTGTGTTTAATTATGTTTGTAAATGTAATAGTTTAAGTCAATAACATTTATTCTCTTCTTCTATAATTTTTGTTAAATATGCTGGAAAATGACGTTAAACACCAAACAAATCAATGTCCACAGAGAAAACAATTAATAAAGAAATATAAATTTAGATGATAATGAACCGCTAAACTAAGATTGTTATGAATATTATTCGTATTATTAGTTCAGCATTTGAACGTTGTTACAGTTGACGTCTCCGACTGACTGTACAACGTTCAGCGCAAGCGTATAGTAAAAATCGAGGATTATCGATAGGTCTTCATTTTGACGCGTAATTTATATTTCAATCTATATGTTATGTTAAAATAATGAACTATAGTCACTCAAAAACAGATTTATTAAACATTATATGTGCAAAACGTTGTACGATATACAGTATAAATGTGTTAAATTGCTAGTTTTGTTCTCATACATTTACTTTTATTATCAAATCTCGACATCAATATCACGTGACTAAACGGTGTTAATTGATTGTTATCTACCCGTGTAATTTGACGACTCCCCAACAGTTCATACCGCCCCAACTGCAAAACGCTCACTGCCGTAATAGTGTGTGTAATACTGCCGTAATAGTGTGTGTTACCCTTTGATTTTTACATTGTGTATGAAATAATATTGGCATTCATATCTCGGCCCAATTATAAAAGAATAACTTACATTATCATCACAAATGGCGTATTTAATATCATATGCTGCCAAAAATCCACTGTAAAGCACAGAAAAGTGGAGGTCATGTAAGGGGCGGTGGGGGCGGATAAGTATAAGAAAGAACTTGTCTCATGAATAAATTCAATGCTACCTTTAAAAACATAAACACGGAGATGCCAAAATATTGTATTCATACACTCATTTCAATATTATAAATCAACAAAAAAAAACCAACTCACAATGTTAACATGAAAATGCTTGAAATAAGTAATAAATAGATCAACAATGTTTTATACTGAATACAAAAAATGGCACTTTAAACCCAAGACATTGCTACTTAAATTGGAAATTTATTTATGTTGGAAAGTAGCAGATCTATATTAATGATATTATTATTAAAGGGACAAATGACAAGCTTGCTGATCAGACTTTCCCACATGTAAACAAATAAAAATGTGTGTATTCATAAAGATCACATTTTGTTATATATTTAGTTACACATGTATTGAGCCCCATCACTGTTTCCCTATCACTGATATGTTTCACTGCTGGTACTACCTTTTAAATGTAAAAAACACTTTCTTTTTTTAAATCCGATTGAATGTGCATCATTAGATTAATTTAAACATTTATTTTACATCGATCGTAATGAAAGCACTCTGAACGTATTTTAATCACTC
Source organism: Cyrtodaria siliqua (assembly GCA_037043455.1). Lineage (NCBI taxonomy): Eukaryota > Metazoa > Mollusca > Bivalvia > Adapedonta > Hiatellidae > Cyrtodaria > Cyrtodaria siliqua. Next base: position 75,540 of record JAWPHD010010915.1, on the reverse strand, counting down.
TAGATGTATTCCTGGGTAAAACCAGTACGTAACAATGCATATAAGGTGTCTTGCTCAGGGACATAACACATACATGTATAGTCATGGCGAGGATCAAATTAACCCACAACTTTTCAATAATGGTTCCGAAGTTCAACCACTTGACCACAGTGCTCCAAATTGACTTAAGAAATGATTGGGAAAAGAGTACCGGTATGAAAGGAGACATTTTGGAAGTTTTGAAAAATCTGTCGGAGAATTATTTTATTTGAATTAAGCTTTTTACCATAATTCACTGAATCTGTCAATTATCAGGAATTGTGATCATTTTGACATGTCCTAATTTTTTCAAAAGCCTTTTTTTTATCATTAAATTGCAAATCTCTTAACAAAGATAATGAGTCAGAGATTATTGAAGTCCATCAAGTATTTTAAAAATTGTATTGAGTTACAGTGAATTGTTCTTCATGAACTATTAAAATTCACAAATTATTCATGAACAACATGCAAAACAGCCACCTTCAAAATTGCTAAAGTTGTTAAAACTCTTCAGGAACAGCTATGTTCATGAAAACAAAAGCTCACAAAAGTTTAGATTGATCCCACTTACCAAAGGTATTTAAAAAGTTACTTTTCCAACACCATTTACAAAAGCTCACAAAAGGCTAGATTGATTCCCACCTACTGTATATTATCAGACTTTAATTGCAATTCAAAAAGGGAGGATTGCTGTAGAAACCACTGAGAATGGCAGTTATATTTTCAATAGGGCTGCACTTTTAGTTCCTGCTGGGATCAGGTGGAATCCCACTGCGACAAACGTGAATCCTGCCAAAAATCATGCTGGGGCAAACTGGGGTCTCACACAAAAATCCCACTGGGACCAAGTAGGAATCCACTGTAAATCCCACTGGAATATAGTGTTGTTGACATTGCCTAACAAATATTTTTTCTGCATGAGTTTCCAGGTTGTGGGTATATAATAAAAAGAATATGTGTTTGTTTTGAAGTGAGAATTAAAAACTTAGTGATGAAATTAAATCCTATGTTCACTACAAACCAACAAATATTCTTCATATATCTTTTCATTGTGTGTATGGTATATATGTGTGTAAAGAACAAAAACATGTAACATTTTAAACTAAGGCCAGTTTTTTAATTTATTGGTTTACAGGAATTTTTTCAAAAATTTGCAGTAGTAAGGACAAAATAAAAATATAATTAACATCAGCATTTATAAATACTCTGTAAAAAAAGTTTTGGACCATGGCAGTGTTCGAACCCGTACAATCATCGCTGAACCATGACATTCGACCATAACCCTTATTATCTCAGTTGATAAGTCACAATAGATCAACAATCAACAATAATTATCGTTTACAATGAAAGTTTGCGAAAAATTATTAAATCTTTTTATTGGTTACTCGATTGTGTCCGTAACTGTTACTTTTTATGGACTTTGCAACGTTTTTACAGACCCTTTGTGTGTTCGCGATATTTTTTAAAAATCAAATCTTGTTTGGAATTTAATGTTTCTGGTACCAAAGGAACCGGGTAGGGTAGACCTTGGTTACTAAAAAAAGATACTTAAATTCTGTCCACTACTGTTTTATTTTTATATGACTTTATATACCCTGGTCCAAAACTTTTTTACTGAGTATATAATAATAATGAGTCCATAATAAAATCAAAAATAAATGTAACTTTTTGAGAATTTTTTTTTTGAAAAACAACAACAGAAGAACTCTTGATGTTTTTTTCAAAGTGAATAATTATATCAAAACTGTGTGAACAAAGTATAAAGTTTAAAACCGTTTGGTTTACTTATCTTCTGATTTGCTAACAGTCTATTAAATCATTTTAGAATTATTTTATTCTTAGAATTTTGTGATTCTTGGTTTCAAGAAACTTATTACTCAATACTTAATCTGTTTGTCACAGCAATTAAAAGGCTCATTCAGTTCTGAGAACACACTGAGTTGCATCATGACGTGATGTCATAATACCAGGGTGTGATGTCATGATAGAAACAACCAAATCAAAATATGAATGTTGTTGAATGTTGTTTAACGGCTCATCAACACAGTATAGGTTATTTAGAGCCGCTCCAGAGAGAGGGGAATGATACATAGGAATCCGGGAACCTGCCCTACTCTTATTATCGAATAGTTTCCTATGGTTCTTTAACGTGATCGGAGATAGACCCGATACACGGGACCGCCCGGTTTACGTCCCCATCCGACGGACGAGGCTAAGGGAAAGTGTCTTGCCCAAGAACACACCGATGGAACTCAGTGGCACCACGGAGGATTGAACCCGGGGCCTCCGGTTACAAATCCGCCGAGCTACCGACTGCACCACGCCAGCCCTCAAATCAAAATATAAATGAAGCATTCTGATTGGTTCAGTGATAAAAACGTGACCAATGAAACCAGTTAATTTAAAGCTCATTACATTCTCAGAACAAACTGAGTTTTACTGGACATTGAGTAATGAGGTTCTTGAAACCCAGAAACACAAAATTCTAAAAATAAAATAATTCTAAAATGATTTAATAGACCGTTTTTAATGGTACGAAAATATATGGGTAACAAACTTCCCTGAACAAATTCTTCACTATGATTACACTCGAAGTCGGAAAGGAAATAAAAATAAAATCAGGATTTAATTAAATTTTATTTTGATTTTAATTTGGGCAAAAATAGGGCAGGCTCTCCCGTAAACCAACAAATAAAAAACTCTGGCCTAACCCACCAAATAATGACAACACTACACTACAAAACCGTTTATCAAAACTCAATCTATTCAGGTGTTCGGTCATATAATAATGTATGTGCCAATTAAAAGTATAGGTTCATTCACAGTAGGGCTGTATTCATTGATGGAAACAATGGATACACTTTTCAGGAAATGAACAGAAAAATGTACAACAAAAATAAACAGTTTTATTTTGGGGTTTCCTCACCATGCTCACGAAAACTAGTTAACCCGGAAATAGGTCGCTGTGAAGTGTTTTCCCTAAACATGTCCGACAGGCATGTAGATGGTATCCGTTGTCTTGTAAGTTTCTTTTCTGTTTTTTAATGAACTTCTCTCGAAACGATTTTTAATAAAAACAAAACGTTTAACCTGAATTGAAACCACGATTGCTTTGCTGACACAAGCAAATAAATTTATGTAAAAAAGGGTTATTTATTGTTATTTTGACCAATTAACAATTTCAAATGCCTAGTGTTAGGTAGAAAAGATCAAGCAAACTACCATAGATATACTGATAAAAATAAGTTTAGCAAGTAAATAACATATAAATCCTGTGGATCAGATTCTAGGATATGTGTAGAAGCAGTCATTGACGGGCAATATAACTTACATAATTATCAGTTGTATTAAGGTAATAAGTCTCAAAAGAAATATGCGAAAACAATAGCAACATGCGGTAATCTACATGTTTCACAGAAATTATGATTTCACTCTTTTTAATGTAAAGGGAGGTAATTTCACAAATGGTAAACTTTTGATTGTATAACTTGATAACAGTTACTTTGTATTATAAGCTCTACTGATAGGCTTTTGATAGCTAGATCAGCATTCCTGTGAAGTTTCATGAAAAGTCCGTCAACTAGTTTCAGAGGAGTAGTCGCTACAAGTTTTCATTATATAACTCTATGTAAACAAAGATGGCCGCTGGCGGCCATGTTTAACGTCGCATCAAAATAATTTTCGACAAGGATCAATATCTTTCCATACTGATCATTTTAGAATAAGTCCCATATCAATATCACTTACAGTTTTCAAGAAGTACTCGCTACAAACTTGTTTTATGAAAATCTATTTTTAGCTGTGGTGGCCATCTTGAATTTTCCACCAACCTGAAATGTTGCTAGGATCATTTAGACATCAAGAGCAACATTCCTGTGAAGTTTCATGGAAATCCGTTGAGTAGTTTCAGAGGAGTAGTCGCTACAAGTTTTTACTAAATAACTCAATGTAAACAAAGATGGCCGCTGGCAGCCATGTTTAACGTCGAATCAAACAATTTTCGACAAGGACTAACATCATGTCATTTTGATCATTTTAGAAAAAGTCCCATATCAATATCACTTAGAGTTTTCAAGAAGTAGTCGCTAAAACTTGTTTTTTAATATCTATTTTTAGATTTGGCGGCCATCTTGCATTTCACATCAACATGAATTTTTGCTAGGATCAACTAGACTTCATGAGCAACATTTCTGTAAAGTTTCATGACAATCCATTCAGTAGTTCCAGAGGAGTAGTCGCTACAAAAAGAAGTTTACGGACAGACAGATGGACGACGGACACCGCACCTTGGCATAAGCTCTTCTGATTTCTGATCAGTAGAGGTAAAAATAGGTTTCGGGTTTTTCCAATTACGACACGCTTTGCGCAATTGGAAATCAGTGGACGCTTATTAAAATACAGTTGAAGTTATGTCAGTCGTAAGATGATGGCAAGATATGTTGCTTATATTGTTAACATGTCGATATAATGTTTGAAAAAAGAGTAAAAGATATTAATCTTGTTTTTTGTTACTTAAAATCCAAACTGGTATACACATATAAATTTAAAAAAACAAAAACATTTTTTATCGGGATTTATTTTCCCTCATATTTTTAAATTTGAATCAAAACATTTTTTTTTCTCGGTAAAATAAATATTGCATCCCAGTGACTGAGGGTGACAGTGGATATTGTCAACCTTCGGAAACATAATGTCAACCTCGGCTTCACCTCGGTTGACATTATTTTCCTCAGTTTGACAATATACACCGTCACCCTTACTGGGATTCAATATTTATATAATGTTTAATCTTGCTCTTTACCTTATTTGTATTTTTAAATGTGAAATAGTATGTTTAATGGGAGATATATATTATTTCAGCTAGATGTAAGGCTTGCTAAACTTAATTTTATTCAGTATATATAGATTTGTTTCAAACAGTACAATTGTTCTGATATGTTACAACACCCATTTAAAAGCAGTACATACATGTTTCATCGTTTTTCCTTCAATATATCGATATGGTGGATATGTTTCACATCGTTTAATGACATCCCTAATTCACTGGTTCTTAACATACCCATGAGGCCAAATACAATTATGTGCATAGCTCCAGTTTCCCGACCCCACCGGGCACGACACATTTTTGACCCTGGTGACTTCATTTGAACATTTGAACTTCATTTGAACAAAATCTAGCCATTGGCGGTCATTTTAAAAGAACAACTGTCAAAATATGTCCAGCGGTTCTTGACAAAAAAATTAAGGTTTCGACGATGTTTGGTAATGGCGGCCATCTTGGATGTCGCGCAGACCTAATTTTAGCAAATCTAAAAAGTATTCATCTAAGTATCATCCATAGTGACACACCCAAATGAGAAACACAGTCCTTCGGGACAGAAGCTCAACTTTCGAGGCCTTGTCTATCTACTGGGAAACTAATTTGAAAGGCGTAATTGTCAATCTCATTAAAATCAAATCCTAATTACGCCTTGATACTCTCCGCTTCTAGTGTAGAGTATCGTAGCGTGATAAAGGGTCTGATTTGAATGAGACTGGCATAATTGCCTAACAGATACTTGTAATATATACCGGGTAATGAACAATTGAAATTTAAAAAAGACAAATAAGCTTACATACAAAACTGTAGCATATTTTAAAAAAATAAAAGGGGCCATAATTCTGTTAAAATAAAAGCAAGAGTTGTAGAACCTGACTGTATGATGTTGTCTAATGATGCTGAATACATTTGTGAAGTTTCAAATATATATGAAGTTTTTTCGGAGATACAATTTTATGTCATGAATACAAGATACAAATAATAACAAAGTTTGAAAACTCTAGTGCATGCAGTTCCTGAGAAAGTGACCGGAACGAAAAACTTTAAGCTAGTTTAAGATAAAACTATTAAGTTACAGTATCAACCCTTTGCTTGGAAATCTATTGTTTTGTTGCGATGTACTACAGTACAGTACCCAAAACATAAACATAACCAAAGTTTTAAAGGTGTAGTGGTCGGGGGCCACTTTCCGTCACTTATGTAAACATAAAACTAATTTTTCAGTATGTATCTTGACAATTTTTACTCTACTTTCTATTAGGGTACCTCTTCCTGGAAATTTGACACCAAAATAATTTGTTTTATATAAACAAGAGCATCAAGAATTGCAGCCACTGGTCCTGTGGGGACTATAGGTTTGCACCGTACGTGCGTCCTTCCGAAATGCTGTCCGTGCCATTTTTTTAATACTATAAGACTTTGAGATACCAAACTTGGTATGTGGATACATCTTGAGATAGTGGTATGTCGCGTACCAAAAAAAGGTCACTGTGACCTCTGTCATAGAAAATGCTTGTCCGGACCGTTTTTTCAATACTATAACACTTAGAGATACCAAACTTGGTATGTGAATACATCTTGCGATAGTGGTGTGTCGCGTACCAAAATAAGGTCATTGTGACCTTGACGTTGATATTTGACCTCCATCATAGAAAATGTCAGGAAAATGTTTGTCTGGGCCGGTTGGGGACTATGGATTGCCGGGACTAATTATCTAAGTGGCACGTGACCTTTGTATAAATAGACTAAAACAGAGAAATCATTTTGTTTACATGCCCAGTTTCTGTCTTGCTTTTTATCTAGTGATAGATCCAACTAGGTCATGATACAGTTAAATTTTATGAATTAAAAACATATTTGCAAGTCTATTGAACAATTTCATTGAAAAAATGGTATGTTTGCATTGTTCCACCATACACCACGATCGTTATGACAATGCACCTGGTAACGTCAATGTACGTCAATGTAATATTTGTCATGACGTCAATTTACGCTATAACAATGGGTAAGGTAACTCTTTGTAAATCAAACAGTTGCCTCTCTTTGGTTAAAATATATTATCTCGGTATATTTAAACTGTGTCCGCTGTGTGATAAAAATATGACCGTATAACAATTTTAATTTTTTTATTAATTTATTACCGGGTATGCGGCAGTATGCGCATGCATCCCCAACGCCATATAAGGAAGTAAGCACACTTTTCGGAGAAAGCCCTTTCATTTTTGTAACGCTTACATGTATTTACATTTTGGTTGTTTCTTCTGGTTACAATCTTCAGTGCTAAATGACTGTCAATAAATAACATTGTGTAAGTAATTTGCAGTGTAAAAACAGTTTTTAAATGAGAAAGACTAAAACTGGGCTTGGATGGAAACTGGCCCCTAACCAGTAGTGCATACTGTTTGTGGGAAAGTGTCCTAAATGCAAAACTTGAATGTTGACACTGCCATCACCGCTGCCTCTGTCGGAAAAACAACACCTATATTTCTTCAAAAAAAAACAAGTGAGATAATTCAGTTTCATCGACTTATTAATATGTACATGCAGTGTTTTTTTATGCCTAGTTTGGGCAATGCCAAAAAGTATCCTTTTTTCACAATTATATCCAAAAAATTCACAATCTGGAAAAAAAATACAGACCAGTAAGGATAATAATCTTAATATAAGCTGTTGTCAAAAGTAGTCTGTATTTACCAAAAACAAAACTTAAAACCAAGGGATATTAAACTGTGAAAATAAAAGTGAAAAAAGTTTCTTTTTCTTTTGTTATAATATTTCACAATTTTTAAAATTTCTAGAAAAATGCCACTATTTTTCACAATGGCACAGGCACAAAACACATAAAAAAAACACTGACATGTAAGTTATTGCTATTTTAGAAATGTTTGTCCTCCCATGTTTACAAGCCAAACACAACATTGGACAGTCTTGCTGATGTTCAATTATTTCATTTATATAAAAAAAAATGTATGTACAGCTCAGTATGTGCGCTAGGATCTCCACCAGGACGTGAACCTGAATCTCTTTTCTCGAAAGAAAAGCATGCTTGCTTGCACTATAGAGATGCGTCCCTAACCGCACAAACCAAGTATACAACAAGAGGCCCAAGAGAGCCTGTATCGCTCTACTTGCTATATGGAGTCTTTGCTGGGGAACACAACAACAACATGTGCAACTAGGCTTGGTACTGATCATTCCTGCCTAGTTTCACAGAAATCCAGGAACAAGAGGTCAATGACCTTGAAGATCAGCATTCCTGTGAAGTTTCATGAAAATCTGTCAAGTAGTTTCAGAGGAGTAGTCGCTACAACTTTTTACTATAGAATGCTTGTAAAGTGTACAAAGATGACTGAGCCGGCAGCCATGTCTAACATCGAATCAAAATGATTTTCAACAAGGACCAACATTATGTCATGCTGATCATTTTAGAAAAAGTCCCATATCAATATCACTTATAGTTTTCAAAAAGTAGTTGCTACAAATTTGTTTTTTAAAAATTTCTTTTTAGCCGTTGCGGCATCTTGAATTTCTTGCCAACCGGAAATTGTACTAGGATCAACTATATATCAAGAGCAACATTCCTGTGAAGTTTCATGAAAATTTGTCAAGTAGTTTCAGAAGAGTAGTCGCTACACGCTTTTACTACATAACTATGTAAACAAAGATGTCCGCTGGCGGCCATATTTAATGTTGAATCAAAATAATTTTCGACAAAGATCAACATCATGTCATGCTGATCATTTTAGAAAAAGTCCCATACCAATATCACTTACAACTTTCACGAAGTAGTCGCTACAAACTTTTTTTTTTAAACAAAGATGTCTGCTGGTAGCCATGTTTAACGTTGAATCAAAACGATTTTCGTCAATCATGTCATTCTGATCTTTTTAGAAAAAGTCCCATATCAATATACCCTAAGTTTGGTTGAATTCCATTCAGCGGTTTAGGAGGAGATGCGGTAACGGACAGACAGGCTGACAGACAGACGGAGGCGATTTTAATATACCGTGTGTATTTCAAAAACTTTGGTATAATGAGAAAAAGTCAAATTATTCGAAAATCACATGAAAAAATCAAAACGAGATTGTTAGGTCGGTAAACTTCCGGTTCGCTTTTGCTTCGCGGACGCAGCGGTGTCAAAGTAAATCGATTGATTATGAATAAACCAGGGATCACTCTAAATAATCTATATTGTGTTGATGAGCAGTTAAACTCTACAATCTGTGAAAGTTTTGTTCAAATCCGATCATAAATAAACTCCATTCAATTAAACCGTTACTCGGGGAATGGCATTCTTCTACTAGACCCATTCGTCGAGAGGAAGTTATCCTAGCCCGGTGCAGGATAGAGCATACACGTTATACTCATTCATATTTATTACAAGATGAGCAATTACCAGAATGTATACCCTGCTTTGCACCGTTAACGGTCAAACACATCTTGTTGGAATGTGTAGACTTTGATCCTATTCGTCAAAGGTACTACAATGTTAATACTATGTAAGAGTTATTTGATACTGTAGATTTTATAGTCTTGTTTTAGATTTCCTAAAAGAGATCAGACTATATAAATCATTATAATGTGTTCTTATATATATTTACTTGTTTATATGCCCGTTGACTTACATACATAGTTTATATTACACCTTATCATCCCTTATTTATTTTTTTAATAGTTTTATCTTTATATATTTACACTAATTTTTAAATAATACTTTATTTTTCATCAATTTTTGCGCACAATATGACCTATTTATGTGTCGACATGCCGTAAAACACCATTCATTCATTCCGATCATAAATGGAGAAGATATATAGCCATAAGAATGGGCGGAACAGCCATAAGAATGGGTGGAACTCAAAAGTAGTCCTAGGTAAACTATAGTCTCGATCATCCAGACCTCTCGCGAGACTTCTCTCAAAGAAGTCCAAACGATGGTCTGGACTCACTGTTCTTTAAAAATTTTGACATCAAAACGAGGTGTGTACAAAAAAAAATCACCGGCATCTGATTGGTCAACTTCAGTTTGTTATGGAAATCCGTGGGAATCACCCCCTACGTCACGACGGCGTCAAAAAATACGTGACGTTACGCGCAATGTTGTGCTATAAAATTACTCCAAACACACGATTAATGCCAAAAATTAAATTTTAAACATCATTTTGTAAGAGTATATTATGTTTTTAGAGAAACTACAATAAAACGAAGTTTATTGTATATTTAATAAGGAAGTACACACATCCCATTGGAACTAATGTTGCGCGTAATTCAACGTGCACTTTGATGTTGCAATCAAAATGACGTCACGTCGCAGTCAGTTTTGACGGTTGGCGCCGTCTATCGGTCAACATTTTTAAAGAACAGTGAGTCCAGACGCTCGCTAGCGCTCGCTTGAGTGTGTCTGGATGATAGAGACTAGGTAAACTATTGAGTAAGTTACTGTGAAGCATAGGGCTGGTATGTATTGAATGTTGTTTCCCTTTATTCCTGAAACATTTATCTTGCTTCTAGTGAAAACCACATGAGATGGATATGCTGCACTACTTTTTGTGAAGCACAGATTGAAGTGTACCTCAGAATTCAAAAAGAAGGTGGTTACTTTCAGTTTGGAAAATATTTTAGAAAAAAAGCAAGTCACGCCATCATCTAAGGCCCATTTTTGTGTTGCACTGGGCCTGACTAATACCACATTAGGATTGGATATTTTCGTGTAGGTATATATTAACTGACCTATGTAAAAATAATCGTGGTCTAGGTCTGTCTGGTATAGTTCTTGAAAATAAAGTAGACTAAATGGTTTATTTGGATGTGTGTTATTTATTAAATGCCAATACAGCTTTAATGTAACCCAATGAAAATGCAATAAACAAAATAACCCCCATTCTCAACATCTGGTACACTGCTTCGCAGCAATATTCGAATGTAAATCGAAGGTTTCCATATTGCGCCTTAGATTCCCGCCAAAACAAATTTGCATTCAAAATCAAAGTTATCATCCAAATTTTGTAATGTCGTTTAGCTATTTGCTCCATCTATAGTATATATACAAGAAAGCAGTGATAAAACATTCATCTGTATTGTAAATAACAAACATGCAACGCAAATCATCAACGACAAGTGTGGACGACGGTCATATTGTTTATATAATATGAACAAACAGCTTAGCAACAGTGCACTATTTTCTGTGCCGTTGCCTTCCGGTTAACAAAACTTCAATATTTTGAACATATCGAAGCGTCGTGATACACACGGGATTGGGCGAGCGTTCACTATTGAATAACTCCAAATGGTGACGAATGCGACATCATCGTATTTTGGTTCCTATGGCAAACATTTACCAATGTAGCGTTTTGAGTGGACTTTATTTTTGAAAAGTAAATTAAAAGGCCTTACAAATAGTACATATGTTCTTGATAACAATTTCAACCATTACTGAGATATAGGTGGTTATTGGTGTTTACACCTATCGCTTACCTATGACCTTGACCTGGTGACCTGATTTTCCAAGACTTGGTCAATGACACATAGTGGCACATATATGAGAGCATTGTTGGCGCTAGCTGGTTCGGTTTTCGAAATATACTTACAAGTTTCTATTTTTGCCTGTTTAAAATTAAACCAGTATGGCCGCCATATTTGATGGTCATCAACACCTTTTTACACACGATCGATAGAAGATGATGAAAACATGATTGTGGTAAAGTTTCAAAATGGTCATGCAATAATTGTATTTTTGACGTTTTTTTACCTTTAACTTTTCCGTTTTTAAGCGTCTCCGACGCCATCACGTTATGACCCCGCATGACCTTCTTGCACAACTAGACCATGACCTTTACAATCTGTGAAGCTTCATTCAAATCCGACCATAAATGTCTGAGATCTAGCGATAACAAGATTTTCATCATGACGTCACTGGCGGCCATTTTGGATGACGTCATGACCCCAAAAGCTTCGCGGCACTATTCCAGAATGAGCTCTATCACTGTGTAAACTTTAGAGGCCGTGCGACCAGTCCTACTATGAAAAGTGGCGGTGAGAAAAATAAAGTTAAAATATTGCCGAACAAAAACAATAGGTCTTTCCACTGGAAGGTGGAAAGCCCTAATTATGGCAATTTGAAGGCGTTGTTTGATGAGCAAAGAGACTATCGACGCATGTCGTAATGAATAGGTGTGCATCTGTTTTTATTTCAAAATGCCATATTTGTTATAAAAAAAAATAATGCGAGATCAATTAAGGAATGGCGTTAAAAAATAATAATGCGAGATCAATTACGGAATGGCGTGTTATTGCTTCGACCTTGGCTAATTTCAATAATTATTCGAAGAATTGGCATCTCAAAAAGATAAATAACAGATGAAAAATACTAAATGCCAGTTAGATTTAGGCATAAACCGTGCTAATAATTTCCAACACAGAAAAATGAGCTTGCTGATTTATCTATCTATGTGAAGATTCAAGAACTAATGCATCTTACTTTTTTTATCTGGTGTAGTCTATAACAAAAGTAAAACTAGAAAAACGTTTTGTTCGACCTAATGCATTTTTTTTATCTGCCTGGGGAGTGCCCTTTTGTAATTACTGCACTAGGAGCATCATGTACGTCTAATTCCATAGGGTCTACCAATATTTAATATTACCTTGTTGGCACCCGGTTCATCTAATTCTCTAATCTCCATCGACAACCCCCTCCCAACGGTGGAGGAAAACACTGATATGTGCATCATAATGGTAACAACCTACAGCTCTCATGCTTCCTAATTTAAGGGAGAGGGCTGGCGTGGCGCAGTCGGTAGCACGGTGTACTTGTAACAGGAGGTCCCGAGTCCATCGGATGGGGACGTAAACCGGGCGGTCCCGTGTATCGGTCTATCCTCTGACCACGTTAAAGAACCATAGGAATCTATTTGATAATAAGAGTAGGGCAGGTTCCCGGATTCCTATGTATCCTTCCCCTCTCTCTGGGGCGGCTCTAAATAACCTGTACTATGTTGATGAGCCGTTTAACAACATTCAATTCAATCATCTAAAAAATTAAAAAAGTCATACATATAGTATTCAACCTAGCACGCGGTCTCAAAAAAAAGGCATATTGACATAGCTTAATTTTGGGGCAAGTGACTTTTGATATAAATATTTCCTAAATAATAATATTTCCAGACCCTGTAAGTGTCTGGGGATTTGAATCAAGTAATTCCAAACTTTAAAAAAAAATCCAGGTGGTGTTCTAGTGGAGGGTAAGGAAGGGATTTCCAGGGTGTGGGTTGGATTTGAGAAGAAAAACTTACTAAGAGTGCGGCGGGGAGTATACCACAGAATGCCAGGGGGAGTATACTGCAAAATTTCCGGCTTGGGTGGTAAAAGAAACTGTTTTTATGGGGTGATATTTTGAAGAGAAAAAAACCTGGGGGTTTGGCGTAGGCTAAGTTGGAGTACGGATACAATCGCCAAAGGACACACAATAAATTATATATAAAACATTAAATGCAGTACATAGTAAAAACATTAAAATTAAATGCAGTGTCAGACATGTTGTTTTCAAATTTCAGAATACAGAAATGACTAATACCTCTTGCGCTCGTAGAAAATTGGCGGTAAAACAAAACATTCGCTTTCCGAATCCCGTCGGCAACTCAAATCATTTCCACCACACTTCATCTAGACTCGATAAATGACAATAAAAGTTCAAATATGTCCTTTTTAGTAGAAGGTAGTACATGTACTACCACACCGTTTAAATATTTTTAATATCTCGTCAAATCACGCGAAGTTTCATTGACAGAAAACATTCAATGGTAAAAAAATATGTACATACCTCAGTAGACAGCACATTTATGAATTAAAACATATTTTCACAGCGTCAAACAGCATATGTTCTTGAAGTGAAAGAATTGTTACAGTGGGATCTCCTCGTATTTTGGTCAGTTGTTAACGATAAGACACTTTAAATCTTTGCACAACGGCTGTTGTGCAAAAATCCCGGGTTTTTCCTATGGGCTGGATCGTGACGTTGTGTGGAGTAAGGCACGAACGATAACTCTACGTCACGTGACGGGACTATCGTATTATATGCATTAGGCTATATATTAACATGTCATCATTCATTCCAGTTCAGACCATCGAACAGGCAGGACGTCTTGCGTTTGAAGTCTGGGACAAAGTGACTCCGCAAGGCGTTCTGTTGTCTGGGATCATCCGCCCTGCACTGTGTAGTATGCATATACAGTGTAGAGCCACGGGGAGGCTAGGACTGTGCCTCAAACATGTTGTACATATGTTTTTATCCTGTTTTTACGTGGCCCTAAAGATGGACGATTGAAGCTACTACTGAAAACTGACGTTGTACCAGCGAGTTACTCCATGTCACTGCAAGTCCCCGCATTTGATGACAGGAGGCACCTACGATGGACCACAACTAGACTCACCCTAACCCACCATGGATACCGATGTTGGCGAAACCCTGCGGGATACTCACTGATCCTGTATTGCATAACGGCTTCAGGATCGGCGCGTAAAACGGAGAAGTTCTCACCAACAGAACTCGGGCAGCACATGCAGCCGGATCGACCTACTTGCGACACATTTGGCGCCTAAAATCTCCTGCCTCCTGATTGGTCTACACGATTTCGAGCCGGCAATCGGATTGACCTAGTCACAATTCTGCAGGCAATCCGATTGGCCAAAATCTACTATTGGACTTAGAAATTTACTTTGACTACGGAATCTACTTTGAATTGATAATCATCTACAGACTTCCTACGATGGGCTTCTACACTGATGTGCCACCATCTCTAATCTACTGCTGCTATCAACTAATCGACTTTGAACGAGATACTCCAACCCTTCCCGGACTCTACCGCATAATCATCTGAAGAAAAGCTCGCCAAAAGGCCCAGTGCCATAGGGCGAGGGTAAAGAAAATCTACCACTCACTCATTAACATGTCTTTAGCAAGTAGTACTGAAAGGCGTTCGATGTTGTCAGATCGCCGAAACTAGTGTTTACTCAAAAAACTTAACCAATCAGTTACCTCAGACTGTCAAATACTTGTACCATTTATATATATTTATGAAGATTTTACTACAAGCTGTCTTCGCGATTAAGAGCGTGATATAGAGATATAGAGAGTATCTATAAAGCCTATGTTTAACACTAAGTCGGATAGTGGCTATGAGGCCACTTTCCGTCCAAGCCCAGTTTCCGTCTTTGTTATTAAAACGCTGTTTTTACAATTCAAACTACTTCCACGAGTTTCCAGTTGACACGACGCTTGCTTTTGAAAAGTGAAGAAAGAAGAAAAACTTCAAAAGGTAAACAAACTCAACAAAAACGAAATGTGTTTCCGAGCAACATATGTTTAGTTTAAACATATTTATTTTACATTGATTGCGAAACAAGTTATTGCAACTTAGATTAATCACTCTCGATGGCTTCCTGGGTAGAACCAGTACTATTAAAGCAATGTTGATTAATTATCTTGCTCAAGGATAAATAACGTGGCCGCGGCGAGGATCGAACCCACGACCTCTCGATTCTGAGTTCGGCGCTCTACCACTGGACCACGCACTCCACACACGCACATATGTTTACCTCCTTATATGGCGATGGGGGATGCGCGCGCATACTGCCGCATGTCCACTTATGAGCACATTAGCGTTGGAATTATTTTTAGTGTTTATCACTAAGGGACCGGGCAATATTTATTGTGGGGGGTTGGGACCGGTGCAAAATGTCATGGGACAGGTACTTTTTTTGTCGCGACAAACCATGGGACGATACTTTTTTTTCCGCTAGCTTGCCATGGGACGTACACTTTTTTTTGTATAACATTTTTATTTGCACCGGTCCCAACCCCCCGATAAATATTGCCCGGTCCCTAAGAGCAGACGAAATTATCGATTAGTGAAAAATAATCTGATGACATGAATAAAACACATAATCAGACTTCACTAAACACTACTGCAGTACAATGAAATCCGATTTTTTCATATCCACAGTCATTAGCATAACAGTCAATATCCTATGTAAACATCCTATATACGTAATATTGTTATTTGATGTCATCACAACAACAACAAAAATATGGTACAAGGGTCATGCCAAATTGTATTGTCCAAGGGAGGCAACTCGTACAATCTTTAATTGTTTCGTTTTTACAGAGTTATTGCTCTTTTAAAAGCGCGTATTAAAGGGACACGTTTTGTTTTTAGGGCTTTCCACTTTTCAGTGGAAAGACCTGTTGTGTTCGTTCTGTTTATTAGGGCTTTCCACCTTTCAGTGGAAAGACCTTTTGTTTTCGTTCTGTTTATTCTTATTATTATTATTAGGGCTTTCCACTTTTCAGTGGAAAGACCTCTGGCTTTCCACTTTTCAGTGGAAAGACCTCTTGTTTTCGTTCTGTTTATTAGGGCTTTCCACCTTCCAGAGGAAAGACCTATTGTTGTTGTTCGGCAAGATTTTTACTTTATTCTTCTGACCGCCACTTTTCATAGTAAGACTGGTCGCACGGCCTCTAAAGTTTACACAGTGATAGAGCTCATTCTGGAATAGTGCCGCGAAGCTTTTGGGGTCATGACGTCAACCAAGATGGCCGCCAGTGACGTCATGATGAAAATCTTGTTCGCGCTAGATCTCAGATATTTATGATCGGATTTGAATGAAACTTTCACAGATTGTGAAGGGCATGGTCTAGTTGTGCAAGAAGGTCATGCGGGGTCATGACGTCATAACGTGATGACGTCAGAGACGCCAGACGCTTAAAAACTGGAAATAATCGTCAAAAATACAATTATTGCATGACCATTTTGAAACTTTACCACAATCATGTTTTCATCATCTTCTATCGATCGTGTGAAAAATATTTGATGACGTCATCGGATATGGCGGCCATAGTGGTTTAATTTTAAACAGGCTAAAATAGAAACTTCTAAGTATATTTCGAAAACCGAACCAGCTAGCGCCAACAATGCCCTCATATATGTGCCACTATGTGACCTTGACCAAGTCTGGGAAAATCAGGTCACCAGGTCAAAGGTCAAGGTCATAGGTAAGCGATAGGTGTAAACACCAATAACCACCTATATCTCAGTAACGGTTGAAATTGTTATAAGAACATATGTACCATTTGTAAGGCCTTTCAATTTACTTTTCAAAAATAAAGTCCACTCAAAACGCAACGTTGGTAAATTGTTGCCATAGGAACCAAAATACGATGACGTCAATGACTTAAAATGTGAAAAATTGCCGTAGACACGTTAAATTTGTCAGTTTTGTAGAACATATGATTGCAAATACGAACGTGAAATTTATTTTTAGCTGACGTCATTAATGACGTCACAGTAACGTAGAAACTAAATTAAAATCGCTTCTGCCCAAGAACTACATGTCCCTTCTTGGTGAATCTTTGTCAAAATAATGTACTTATCTTGTAGTTGTGCATTGCAATTTTTTGGGTCGCTGCGACATTCAGTATGGCCGCCAGCGAATATCTAAGAAATACCTTGTTCACGCTTCTCTCCCTAAAGATTTCCAGTCTGATAATGATGAAACTTCGCCAAATAATGTGCGTATGGGTGGGACGTGGGGCAGACGAATGTATACACGTGAAGATGATACATAGCTCAGACCTAAATATTCAGTGTCGGGCGTAACGCAGTACCCGTCTTGCACGCACATACAGATACGCGAAACCATTATTAGGGCTTTCCACCTTCCAGTGGAAAGACCTATTGTTGTTGTTCGGCAAGATTTTGACTTTATTCTTCTGACCGCCACTTTTCATAGTAAGACTGGTCGCACGCCCTCTAAAGTTTACACAGTGATAGAGCTCATTCTGGAATAGTGCCGCGAAGCTTTTGGGGTCATGACGTCAACCAAGATGGCCGCCAGTGACGTCATGATGAAAATCTTGTTCGCGCTAGATCTCAGATATTTATGATCGGATTTGAATGAAACTTTCACAGATTGTAAAGGTCATGGTCTAGTTGTGCAAGAAGGTCATGCGGGGTCATGACGTCATAACGTGATGGCGTCAGAGACGCCAGACGCTTAAAAACTGGAAATAATCGTCAAAAATACAATTATTGCATGACCATTTTGAAACTTTACCACAATCATGTTTTTATCATCTTCTATCGATCGTGTGAAAAATATTTGATGATGTCATCGGATATGGCGGCCATAGTGGTTTAATTTTAAACAGGCTAAAATAGAAACTTCTAAGTATATTTCGAAAACCGAACCAGCTAGCGCCAACAATGCCCTCATATATGTGCCACTATGTGACCTTGACCAAGTCTGGGAAAATCAGGTCACCAGGTCAAAGGTCAAGGTCATAGGTAAGCGATAGGTGTAAACACCAATAACCACCTATATCTCAGTTATCAAGAACATATGTACCATTTGTAAGGCCTTTCAATTTACTTTTCAACATTAAAGGAACTGCTTAATCTTCGTGTCCTGCATTAGTGTATAACTATCAAGGGAAGAAGTGTTGGCATGTACACGCCGCAATAAATAGCCAGTCCTTCAATGTTCACTGTTCAGTGGGGTAAGTCACTGCGCTTAAAACTGCAGACCTCTACTCCCCGAGGGATTCGCTTCATGGCGGAGGCGTGTCTGATAGATAGAAACATTATCCCTCATCTTATCTTTCCTCGGAAATTGCTGGCGACATATATACCCCGATTTAATATTGATACCCGCACGTGAAAGTAAAATCAAACGTTTGTATTTTTCGACATTAAAGGAGCTGATACAGACTTCGTATCCTGCATTAGTGTATAACTGTGTCGAATGTATACGCCGCAAGACATAGCCAGACCGTCAATGTCCAGTACCCGGAAAATTCAGTGGATGGATAAGACCTTGCGCTTTAGAGCTGCACAATGTTGTTCATTGTGGACAGTTTTTTGCGGCGCCAAGACAAAAAGGACCATTCATCCCCTGTCTCATCTTCCTTTGAAGTTGTTAGTGTTCAATCTTAAAGGGGCACACAGCAATCCTGATTTTTGCAATTAATACTATTAATTATTGGTTCAAAGTTTTCAAATTGTTATCATGGTTATAGCATATTACTTTCAATTGAAAACTCACACTTGTATTTGAATATGCAAGTCGTGTTTAACAAAATACTGGATTCATAAGTCGAGGTGCTATGTTTTAGCTTGATACAATCCCCATGATTGCCGTATGTATCCCTTTAATGATCGTCGATGATACATCCGCATGTGTTAAAGGGGTGTACTGCAATCTTGATATTTTAACGGCGGCCCGTTAGTTTTTCACATACCATAACCTGCATTTGTTCAATCATTAATAATAAGTATACTGATATTATCAACCAAACTGGTTTTGCATTTTACTAACGTTTGATTTATAGTGCACCAATAATATATTCAATGCAGGAATATTTAAAGTCAAAATGATAATGGATTATTAAACGAGATGCTTATTTTAATGATGGACATACTTGCCATGTGTTCCTTAAACGAAAGCATCAGTTGAGTGATTCAAAGTCACAATAGTATTTGCTTTATAAATCTAGGTGCTAGTTTTAATGATTGATACATAATTCGAGATTGCCGCGTGTCCCTTTAAAAACGCTCCCAACCAGTATGTCACATACGTGCATAGCCAGACATATACATCGATCATGTACAATGACAATAGGATACATATGTTTCAAGTCGAACCTATTCACACGCAATTTTACATTCATTTTACATTCAGGACAATTAATTATGTTATGTTGTTGTTTCTCTTATTTCGCTCGTTTTAATTAAATGCAACTAAAACTCATTAAAATGGTTTAACGCGTATTGATACACATTAGTATTTTTTCGAAACGTCCCCAGTCCCTTTAATATGCCTAAAGTGCGAATGCACCTCGGTGAACTCAGTGTTCAATTGCATTTGGCGGGAAATCATGTAGCAATTACAGGAAATAAACAGCAATATGTCTATCACATCTGACACACTTAACTGTATTGTTGTCGACTGTCTTGACACCTGGCTTAATTGATTGGGGTTTTCTATCTCAAATTCATGGAGCCTGTCATTTATGTTTAGTGGGCTGTCTTCATAGATTTTGGGCGCGGTGTGCTTTTTTAAAGGTGCGCTGGGCGTTTTAAAGGAACGCTGGGCGTTTTACACGGCACTATTGCGTTCCACCGACCCTCCCAACGCGTTCCACCGAACCTCCCAACGAATTCATACGCGGCACTCAGTCTAGCAAATATTACCGAACCGCCATACACGTTCAATGATTGTACATGACATGGAAAGCCCGTTTGATCAGGTTCTGATCAAAATCTAGTTCTTTTTCTTCTTCTTCTCCCCAGCACTTTTCATAGTAAGACTGGTCGCACGGCCTCTAAATTTTACACAGTGATAGAGCTCAGTCTGGAATAGTGTCCCGAAGCTTTTGTGGTCATGACGTCATCCAAGATGGCCGCCAGTGACGTCATCAGACAAATCTTGTTCGCGCTAGATCTCAAACATTTATAGTCGGATATCAATGAAACTTTCACAGATTGTAGGGTTCGGTGTCTAGTTGTGCTTGAATGTAAAAACGTGTCTCTATGTAATAACGTCTTGACGTCAGTGACGTCACAATGTTACGAAAAGTCCTTTTTTTTCAATGATTGCATTTTTCATGTTTTTTTACTGTAACATCCATCAGTGTCATTGTTTCAATCGACTCTGACAGTTTTAACGTCATGACGTCATTCAAAATGGCCGTCAATGACGTCATTTAAAAAATCTTGTAATTGCTATATCTCCTTTATTTATTATTGGATTTTGATGCAACTTTCATAGCCTGTAGTGAAATAGTATGTGTTGTGCCAGAATGTCGAAAATTATCATGACGTCATCCAAGATGGCCGCCACTGACGTCATGATACAAATCTAGTTAGCGCAAGATCTCCAACATTTATAGTCGGATTTGAATGAAACTTTCACAGATTGTAGAGTTCGGGGTCTAGTTGTGCATGAATGTAAAAACGTGTCTCTATATAATAACGTCCTGACGTCAGTGACGTCATAATATTATGAAAAATCCGTTTTTTTTACTGATTGCATATATTGAGGTATTTTATTGCAAAATTTATCAATGTCATTGTGTGAATAGACGCTGACAGTTTTAACATCATGACGTTATCCAAAATGGCCGCCAATGACGTCATTTAAGAAATCTTGTAATCGCTATATCTCCTGCATTTATTATCGGATTTTGATGCAACTTTCACAGCCTGCAGGGAATTAGGTTGAGTTGTGGATGAATGTCAAAAATGGTCATGACGTCATCAAAGATGGACGCCAGTGACGTCAAGATAAAAATCTTGTAAGTGCTAGATCTCAACCATTTGTAGTTGGATTTGAATTAAACTTTCACAGCTTGTAGAGTTCAGGGTCTAGTTATGCAAAAAGATCAAAACGTGTCTCTATGTTATAACGTCTTGACGTCAGTGACGTTACAATGTTATTATAAATCCGTTTTCTTTACAGTTTGCATTTTTTAAGTTGTTTTACTGCAAAATCAACATAACGTTATTAGTTTAATGTTATGACGTCATCCAAAATGGCCGCCAATGACGTCATTATAGATATATTATAATCGCTATATCTCCTTCATTTATGATCGGATCTTGGTAAAACTTTCACAGGAACTCTACATTCAACGTCTGGTTGTGCAATAATGTCGAAGTTTGTTATGTCGTCATCAAAGATGGCCACCAGAGACGTCATAAATAAAGGAAATCTTGTTAAGACTTTATCTTCTCTATTTATGATCGGATTTGAACAAAACTTTCACAGATTGTAGATTACGGGATCTGGTTGTGCACAGATGTCATACGGTATCCCGACGTCATGACGTCAGTGACGTCAAAATATTCAGAAAATCGATTTGTTTACTGGTCCCATTTTCGAAGTTATTTTCTCGATATATCAATCAGTTTCATCAGCTTAGACAACTCTGACAGTTGTGACGTCATGACGCCATTAAAATCAGGAAAGCCCGTTTGATCAGGTTTCTGATCAAAATCTAGTTCTTATTATTATTATTCTTTTTCTTCTTCTTCTCCCCAGCACTTTTTATAGTACGACTTGTCGCACGGCCTCTTAATTTTACACAGTGATAGAGCTCAGTCTGGAATAGTGTCCCGAAGGTTTTGGGGTCATGACGTCATCCAAGATGGCCACCAGTGACGTCATCAGACAAATATTGTAATCGCTAGATCTCAAACATTTATAGTCGTATTTGATTGAAACTTTCACAGATTGTAGGATTCAGGGTCTAGTTGTGCTTAAATATATAAACGTGTCTCTATGCAATAACGTCTTGACGTCAGTGACGTCACAATGTTACGAAAAGTCCTTTTTTTTTCAATGATTGCATTTTTCATGTTTTTTTACTGTAAAATCAATCAGTGTCATTGTTTCAGTCGACGCTGACAGTTTTAACGTCATGGCGTCATTCAAAATGGCCGCCAATGACGTCATTTAAGAAATCTTGTAATCGCTATACCTCCTTCATTTATGATCGGATTTTGATACAACTTTCACAGCCTGTAGGGAATTAGGTTGGGTTGTGCAAGAATGTTAAAAATTGTCATGACGTCATCCAAGATGGCCGCCAGTGGCGTCATGATTCAAATATTGTTACCACTAGATTTCAAACATTTATAGTCGGATTTGAATGAAACTTTCACAGATTGTAAAGTTTACGTCTAGTTGAGCAGAAATGTCAAAACGTGCCTCTACGTTACAACGTCTTGACGTCAGTGACGTCACAATATTATAAAAAATCCGTTTTTTTCACTGATTGCATATATTGAGGTATTTTAATGCAAAATCTATCGATGTCATTGTTTGAATAGACGCTGACAGTTTTAACGTCATGACGTTATCCAAAATGGCCGCCAATGACGTCATTTAAGAAATCTTGTAATCGCTATATCTCCTGCATTTATTATCGGATTTTGATGCAACTTTCACAGCCTGCAGGGAATTAGGTTGAGTTGTGGATAAATGTCAGAAATGGTCCTGACGTCATCAAAGATGGACGCCAGTGAAGTCATGATAAAAATCTCGTAAGCGCTAGATCTCAAACATTTGTAGTTGGATTTGAATGAAACTTTCACAGCTTGTAGAATTCAGGGTCTAGCTGTGCAAAAATATCAAAACGTGTCTATGTTATAACGTCTTGACGTCAGTGACGTTACAATGTTATTAAAAATCCGTTATCTTTACTGATTGCATTTTTTAAGTTGTTTTACTGTAAAATCAATCATTGTCATTGTTTCAGTCAACGTTAGTAGTTTTAATGTTATGACTTCATCCTAAATGGCCGCCAATGACGTCATTATAGAAATATTGTAATCACTATATCTCCTTCATTTATGATCGGATCTTGATAAAACTTTCACAGGAACTCTACATTCAACGTCTAGTTGTGCAATAACGTCGAAGTTTGTTATGTCGTCATCAAAGATGGCCACCAGTGACGTCATAAAGGCAATCTTGTTAAGACTATATCTTCTCTATTTATGATCGGATTTGAACAAAACTTTCACAGATTGTAGAGTAAGGGATCTGGTTGTGCACAGACGTCATACGGTATCCCGACGTCATGACGTCAGTGACGTCAAAATATTCAGAAAATCGATTTTTTTACTGATCGCATTTTCGAAGTTATTTTCTTGATATATCAATCAGTTTCATCAACTTAGACAACTCTGACAGTTGTGACGTCATGACGCCATTAAAAACGGGAAAGCCCGTTTGATCAGGTTCTGATCAAAATCTAGTTATTATTATTCTTCTCCCCAGCACTTTTCATAGTAAGACTGGTCGCACGGCCTCTAAACTTTACACAGTGATAGAGCTCAGTCTGGAATAGTGTCCCGAAGCTTTTGGAGTCATGACGTCATCCAAGATGACCGCCGGTGACGTCATCAGACACATCTTGTTATCGCTAGATCTCAAACATTTATAGTCGGATTTGAATGAAACTTTCACAGATTGTAGGGTTCAGGGTATATTTATGCCTGAATGTAAAAACATGTCTCTATGTAATAACGTCTTAACGTCAGTGACGTCACAATGTTATGAAAAGTCCTCTTTTTTTTCAGTGATTACATTTTTCAAGGTTTTTTCTGTAAAATCCATCAGTGTCATTGTTTCAGTCGACGCTGACAGTTTTAACGTCATGACGTCATTCAGAATGGCCGTCGATGACGTCATTTAAGAAATCTTGTAATCGCTATATCCTCCTTCATTTATGATCGGATTTTGGTGCAACTTTCAAAGCATGTAGGGAATTAGAATGAGTTGTGCGATAATGTCGAAAATTGTCATGACGTCATCCAAGATGGCCGCCAGTGACGTCATGATACAAATTTAGTTAGCGCTACATCTCAAACATTTATAGTCGGATTCGAATGAAACTTTCACAGATTGTAGAGTTCTGGCTGTAGTTTTGCAAGAATGTAAAAACGTGTCTCTATGTAATAACGTCTTGACGTCAGTGACGTCATAATGTTATGAAAACCCGTTTTTTTCACTGATTACATTTTTGAAGTTGTTTTACTGTATACTCCATCAATGTCATTATCTCAGTCGACGCTGACAGTTTTAACGTCATGACGTCATCCAAAATGGCCGCCAATGACGTCATTTAAGAAATCTTGTAATTGCTATATCTCCTTCATTTATCATCGGAGTTTGATAAAACTTTCACAGTTTGTAGATATCTAAGTCCAGTTGTGCTATAATGTGGAATGATGTCATGTCGTCATCAAAGATGGCCGCCAGTGACGTCATAAATGAACTCTTTTTTTGTCTATATCTTCTCTATTTATTATCGGATTTGAATAAAACTTTCACAGATTGTGCAGTTCAGGGTCCGGTTGTGCAAGAACGTCATATGGTATCCCGACGTCATGACGTCAGTGACGTCAAAATATTCAGAAATTCTTTTTTTTCACTGATTACATGTTCGAAGTTATTTTCGTGATAAATCAATCAGTGTCTACATCTTCAAAAACTCTGACAGTTGTGACGTCATGACAGGAAAGCCCGTTTGATCAGGTCTCTGATCAAAATCTAGTTCTTATTATTCCTCTTCCTTCTTGTTGTTCTTCTTCTTCTGTCAGCCACTTTCAATAGTAAGACTGGTCGCCCGGTCTCTAAATTTTATACAGTGATATAGCTCAGGCTGGAATAGTGTCCCGAAACTTTTGGGGTCATGACGTCATCCAAGATGGCCGCCACTGGCGTTTGTAGGCAAATCTTGTTATCGCTGTATCTCGTGTATTTAAGATGGGATTTGAATGAAACTTTCACAGATTATAGAGTTTAGGGTCTAGTTGTGCAAGAACGTCAAAACGTGTCCTTACGTCATAACCTCCTCCTCACGAGGGTGACGTCATAATTTTATGAAAAATCCATTTTTTTCATTAATTGCTTTTTTTAAAAAGTTTTATTGTAAAATCCATCAGTGTCATCATTTTAGTCGACGCTGACAGTTTTAACGTCATGACGTCATCCAAAATGGCCGCCAATGACGTCATTTAAGAAATATTGAAATCGCTATATCACCTTGATTTATTATCGGATTTTGATGCAATTTTGACAGCCTGTAGGGAATTAGGTCAAGTTATGTATGAATATCAAAAAGTGTTATAACGTCATCAAAGATGGCCGCCAGTGACGTCAAGATAAAAAATTTGTTAGCGCTAGATCTCAAACGTGTGTGGTCGGATTTGAATGAAACTTTCACAGCTTGTAGAGTTCAGGGTCTAGTCGTGCATGAACGTCCAAACGGGTCTCTATGCCATAACGTCTTGACGTCAGTGACGTCATAATGTTATTAAAAATCCGTTTTTTTTAGTGATTGCATCTTTTAAGTTGTTTTGCTCTAAAATGCATCAGTATCATTGTCTCAGTCGACGCTGACATTTTTACGTCATGACGTCATCTAAAATGGCCGCTAATGACGTCATTTATGAAATTCTGTATTCGCCATATCTCCTTCATTCATCATCGGAGTTTGATAAAACTTTCTCAGTTTGTAGATATCAACGTCTAGTTGTGCCATAATGTGGAATGTTGTCATGTCGTCATCAAAGATGGCCGCCAGTGACGTCATAAATGAACTATTGTTTTGTCTATATCTTCTCTATCTATTATCGGATTTGAATAAAACTTTCACAGATTGTAGAGTTCAGGGTCCGGTTGTGCAAGAACGTCATATGGTATCACGACGTCATGACGTCATGACGTCAGTGACGTCAAATTATTCAGAAAATCGTTTTATCACTGATTGCATGTTCGAAGTTATTTTCGTGATAAATCAATCAGTGTCTTCATCTTCGACAACACTGACAGTTGTGACGTCATGACAGGAAAGCCCGTTTGATCAGGTCTCTGATCAAAATCTAGTTTTAAATTGTTTTTCTACATAACTTGTATTTGCAGGGGCGTAGTTGGTCGATTTTAAGTTGTAGGCCCAAACAATTGAGGACATTCATCACCCAGATTTTTTTTTAAAAATTTAGAAGTAAAACAGTGCATTCTAAAGCGTTTGCGAAGACATTTTTTGAGAATAAAAAGAAAATATCTGGAAAAATGTTGTAGGCCCCTGTAGTGCCTAAAAGCAGCTACGCCACTGATTTGTTCAGTTATTAATATTAATTATAAGAAAAGAACTGAAACATTCATTTTATATCTCTTTTTTTTTCCAGACATGCCCAAGTCCTATACAGGCGACCAGTTGAAGGAAGCGGTCGGGGCGGTAAGGTGTGGACGACTCACTCTGGCGAAGGCGTCTCGGGAGTTTTCTGTACCCCGAATGACCTTAAGTGACCACGTTAAGAACCCGGAGACTAAGACAATGAATGGACCCGCCCGCATGCTGACTGACGAGGAAGAGAGGGCGTTTGTAGAATATGCCAAGTACATGGCGTCTCACGGTCTATCTACCGTTTACCAGGGACATGATGATATGTTATATCCGGGAGGTAGTAAAACGATCAGGTAAGAACCCTCCTCTCTCCAATACATATAAGTCCATGCAATGTGAGCTAAAACAGCCATTAATACAATAGCCCATACAATATTATAAGATTAATATATGTTATAGGTAGTTTACATCCACGTGCATCTTGTCTAATCTTGCTTTATGATTGTTTTTGTTTTCACATTTAATTTCAGGTTGACAGACGCTGATCAATATCACAGTGTAGAAACGAACTGTATCACCTCCCGGATGTTGCGATATGATTTCAATGGCGAGCTCAGTAAAGTGAATACACATGGTTAAAAAAGTATCTGTTACTTGGATTATATCTTGAAGACAGTAAATAAAATTGTTTTACCTATTATCCTAATGGATTTCGTTAACGTTCTCATTTGCTTATTAATGTCAAATCGGCACATATGACGTTAAATCACTGAAAATCATCCGACTTTTCTGATGAAATCGACACCCCGACATATGTGTAAAGCCATTTTCATCAAGTGTACGCAAGTTTAAGACCATTGATAATATAGAACGTGTTAGCTAGCATATTGATGTAAACTTCGGATGTATGAAATGCTTTCATATTGTTATTTTACCGTGTGGCGGTTCCAAAATCTGAGGGATGTCTTGTGTAATGACTGTATGACTTATTGCATTGATTGTGTATGTCAACTGCGATTACCGATATTCAATATGTATGACTTATTGCGATTTTTTTATCGTGATTTTGACTTATATAGTCAATGTTTTCGTCTTTTTCAGTTAAAATGAAAGCATATAGATGTATTTACTGTGACCATTCGACGAAAGACTTCAGTGAATATATTAACCATTGTACAGAAAACCACGAGGACTGCAATGTAAAAGTTAAAATTTCAAAATATGATTCAAATACAAAACAAATAGCACTAATTGAAAAAGTTCAAATGAATAAACATACCATGGTATATGGCGGAGAAACGTGATAATATGTAGCATGCATATGGATATTGATAGGTCAGAGTCAATGTCACTGTTACTAAAATATATTGAACTATATGTACGACTTTAATTCATTAGATTTTACGTTGCTTGAAAAAAAAATTAAGATTAAAAGTAAAACTTTTAAATTGTGTGTGTTAAAATAAAAAGAGATCACAATTGATCTTCAAAGAATTAAAACACGGCTTTTGGTGACAAGTTTAGGCAAAAATGTCGAAATCACCAAAGAAAGGGTGTTTCAACCCCAACAAAATAACTAAAACCTCCTGTTATTTGTTTTCAACATTCCAATCATATGGTTCAGTCTATCCTTAAAAATTTTATACCAAAAAAATGTGAATTTCCAAAAAATGTTTTTAACCAAAAGACACGCAATGGAAACTACAGAAATCGTCTTTAAGAGACCGAATGTCTACTTTTAAGTATTATAGTATATCTGAACATTACATTTTAACCAAATTAACACCAAAAATCAATTATATTAAATCGCAAGAAGGCATACATTACCATCGCAAGAAGTCATACAAATGATTATTAATATCTGGCAAGAAGTCATACAGTATGAACAATACACATGAACGAAGTTTTGCTTTATGTCTGAGAAAAGGACAAAACATAGACAATGCTGTGTATAGCGTATGAATGATTTATACCCTGAAGCACAAATCCCGTGTATGAATAATTCTAAATAATAGATTTCTTTCGAGAATAGCCTAGTTCTTCTGCACGAGGCCGTGTCAAATCCCGAAGTTGTAAGTGATTATAATGCTTTTTTACTAAAATGTTAACCTGTCACATGATATATTCTAGAGGTATGAAACAATGAATGTCTCTGCTAGATATCAATTATCATTTGATTACTGTTTATCGATAAAAACTGTTTAAATTTTACTATTTCATTACGGATGTTGACTTGCTATAGGTCGCCATTTAAAAATCACATCGCAACATCCGGGAGGTGATACAGTTCGTTTCTACACTGTGAATATGGAGCGAGGCCCTAACGACCGCTGGTTTCGAAAGCTTCTAGAGCGATACCCGGAGCTATCCGAGAAAAAGCCGGAGAGCCAGGACCGGTCGAGGCATAGGATGTCGAACGAGCTCGTTATCAAGAATTTCTTTGAGTTTTTTCAAAACATCATCACGATTAATGGGCTAACCGGTAAACCATCCCAAGTGCGTAATATACAATTACAAGAAAAAAATCTCTTTCTTAACAAGTAGGCAAAAAATGTCAATGTTTGTTATCAACGCTAGTTGATATTGATAATGTGATATATATCACTATATATTATAACGCATGGTCTTATTGGCTACATCTCATTCTTTAGATTAATGTGAAAGAAATGCAACTTTTATATGCATAGATCTATAGCTTGTGACGTATGTTGTTTAGTTGGCATTGTTATAATATGTATCTTACCTTTAGATTTTCAACTGTGACGAGACTGGATGGTCCGGTTAAGAAGGCAGTCGTCGGAAGGAGCTGGGCAGCAGAGAGTAACTACGTCTGATCACGTGACGGCACATCTGTGTGTTTCAGCCGACGGCCGTTTTTTGCCCACACTGATCATATATTTCGGTGGTTTTCCTCACAGACAGTTTAGGGATGGAGTACCAGACAATTGGACATTTTCCACAAGTGACAGTAGATATATGGATGGTGAACTTTTCTTCGAATGGTTTTCAAAAGTATGTACCAGTCCTGATATCAATAAACCAGGTTATTTCAGTTAATGGCGGTTATATCTCAATTACAATTATAATTTTAAAATGCATTACCGTAAGTTTATATTAGTCTTGCCTTTTATCCGCTGTGGTGTTATTCTTCTTTTATGTTTTCCAGTTACAATATACGATTTGTGATGTAAGCAAAGTTATACTTTCTCAAGAATTTTGTTTCGCCGTCAGTATTACTATGTATTTCGTCTAGTTACCATTGGCTTTCTTATTTTGTTTAAGATGTTCGTGCCCAATTGCGGAAGTGAAAGACCCGTCATGCTTGTAATGGACAACCATGACAGCCATATTACGTTGCCGGTGGTGGAGCTGGCACGGCGAGAAAACGTGTTGCTAGTTGGTCTGCCGACGCATACAACTCACTTTTTAAAGCCGCTGGACGTTGGAATAATCGGCCCGCTTAAAAGTCGGTTTTCTGCCATGGCCACGAACCTGGGGATTGTTAGTCCTCATATGATTATCGGAAAGGCCAAGTTTCCTGTTGTGCTGAGCCACAGTGTCGACCAGACCACGTCTGCCTCTGTATATGAGGCATTCAGGAAGAGTGGGCTTTATCCTGTCGATCAGTCTGTCATTGACCGTTCGCAGATTGTTTCGGCCTCGTTTGTACCTGCAAACGAATCTGACTCAGAGTTGATTTCCCAACCCGTGCGGACATGCACTACTTGTGGTTCTTTTCTGGTGAACCCGCTTGTGAGGCAAGGTCTTGTCCCGGAGAGTTTGGCCGACATTCTCATCCCGCCAGCTGTAAAGCCAATCAGTACTAAACGGAGGAAGCTAGTGACAGAAGGTCGGCTGATTAGCGGGGACGAAATGCTACAGCAGCTCCAGCAGAAGGAGGAAGAGGAAAAGAACAAGCAAGCACTGAAAGAAAAGAAAAAGATTGAAAGAGATCAGAAACAAGCAGAAAAGAAGAAAGAAAAAGAAAGGAAGAAGATAGAGAGACAGCAAAAGAAAGACAAAAGGCAAGAACTAGCAAGAACGACAGAAGAAAGAAAGAAAGAGAAGAAGAAAGAGAACGAAGAAAGGAGACAAACTTCAAAGATAGAGGGTAGATTGGCTGCCGCCAAGTATACCTGTGGAGTTTGCGGTGTGAGGGGGCGCGTCACTGATGAAGCCAACGGTATCATGTGGTACGGCTGTGATGATGATCAGTGTGCCTCTGGTACCGGTTGGTTTCATCATGCCTGCCTAACAGACTCGGAACAGGAAGTTTTGGCAGAGAGCCTCACCACAGATGGCGTCTTTTTTTATTGCAAGTTTTGTATTCCTTACGAAGAGTGAAAAAAAACCTGTACTGTTACTACGTTGAAACAAAGTGTTGTGGACTTAATGCCTCTTACCACAGAACAACTGACCGTTTTCTAACATAATAATATACATGAAAATTCTGTATTTTTAATTGACCATAATTAAACTCTTCATATATCAAAAACAGGTTTATTACCCAGGAGCGAATGGGACCACCTGAGATTTGGAGATAACAACATTATTTGATGATGAGTCTGTATTTGGCGACCCCGATAGCTACTCCCCACTACCTGTAAACTCTGAATCAGCCTTTGTTTTCGATATTTCATACAGTATATTCATTCAAATAAAATCTGAAACAACAGCTAGAAACTACTTAACAGTAATTTATGTAGGAGATCATGTGGTAATATGTTTATATATTTATTGTTTATTGAGTTCGTCCTTATACATCCACATTAACAAACACAAACGGTACATATATATAATACCTCTAATATCTGATGTTTGAAATTACATAGACATGCATGCATTATATAGAGGTATATGGTTACGTTTAAGTATGTCGTACATGATGTCACATTGCGGCGTTCTTGCTGCTCAAGATGCTAATAACAACGGATCACGAGACGACCAACGTTCTCCGACGGTCATGCCGAGACCAATAACTGCCGCACATATTTAGCTTTAATATTTAGATAATCAGTTAACACTATTAGAAAACACTACAGATAAGGCAATTTCCCCAAAATAAGTATCGTATACACGATTGTTTATGATATTCTAACATTTCAGACCATTAATTATCAGCTTTACACTGCGTGAAAAAAATGACGTCATAAAAAAATAAAACGCTCTTGAGAGACGCATAGTTGTAATAACTCAAGGCTTGAAGCAAATGGTATAACTAAGAAAATACACACTTTTAAAGAACAAATCGGAAGATTATACTTACATAAATGTATTTAGTTATTTTAATTTAATCATAATCTAACTGAAACTATAGTTCGTTAAAAAAATAAGACGGAATCTGGGCCTGGAGATGTGCGCGATCTTCCCATTTTAGTCTATTTTTATAGAAACGTCACGTGACACTATCTACTTTACGTAAACTTTTCAGGTGCGTCCACTTTATAAAAAGGGGTAAGCAACGTTATAGTGGAAGAAACATTGTCAGGATATATAGGTTTGATAAAAAAATAAGTTTATGTTGACTTTTAGGACGGAAACTGGCCTCCGACGAGTGCATAGTACTTAGTGTTTATCCTACTTTTAAACCAATCAGATGGCTCAGAATAGCAAATACTGGCGACAAAATGTTCATGAAGAATTTACTACCAGCGTTGTTGACAGGTATGAGCGTAACCTATTATATCTATTAGTTATTGGGTTTGTTACTGACCCCTTACAAAAAAATCTGTAGGGAGTCCGTTAGAAACCCAAAACTCATTTATTGCAACGAGCACCTTTTTTTAAGGCAAACACCGATATTTAACCCATTTTAATGGAGCGTCAACGTCATTGAGAAGTTCGTGTAATTTCACGTCATGACGTTGACGTCACGACCTGTACAGTTTAAAAAGATTAATCGGCACACTGTGCCATTATGAATTTATATGGAAAATCGGCACAATAGCAACAGATTGTTCGCACGCGAAGACGTCGACGTCATCAAGCAACACGACATTAACGTCATCAAGCACCAAAAACGTCATAGTCATACTGACGTCATTTCGATTTTTTCAAATGATACTAGTATCGATCGAGGGCGAGAATGCGTCATAGTGGACAGCTATACTCAGTAGAGCGGACGTTGAAACCTCAACTGCAATTTTCACTGCCCAGGAAATATTGATTTCAAATAAAAAACGTTGAAACGTCGAAATGAATCATTTTAGTGACAGACGTGTTTTTTAAAAAAAAAAAAAACAGACGAGGCAGAAAACTGATTTAAAGTAATTTATTAATGTAACAAAATTCATTTCTTTGCATCTTAGACTACTTGTACTGTATGTTTAAATCGTAGAGCTTTGTTCTTGTTCCTGTTCTCCATTTATAGTAAGGTATGTACTAAAAAGGTAAATGTGCCTTTTGTCGATAATGGCAGACCTAGTGCATGACCCTCGGGCCATTAACCTCTAATTAATTTACTTTTATTAGAGGTTAATATACGGCCGTGGTGTGCCTTTTGTCGATAATGGCACACCTAGTGCATTAATGGCCCGAGGGCTTTAGCCCGAGGGCCATGCACTAGGTGTGCCATTATCGACAAAAGGCACACCACGGCCGTGTATTTGCCTTTTTATTACATACCTTACTATATTTATAAACATATAAGTACTGTAGTCTACTAAATTTTTTTTGCAAATAAACGAATTACTGTACGTATGTTAAATTAATAAGCTACGTTAAAATCCGTTTTCTGCCTTGTCTGTTTTTAAAAACCACGTCTGTCACTAGATCTATAATGATTTATTTCGTCGTTTCAACGAAAACAATATTTACTGGGCTGTGATAACTGCTGTCGAGATTTCAACGTCCGCTCCTGCGCTCTATATAGCTCTCCACTATGACGTTTTTGGTGCTTGATGACGTCGACGTCATCGCGCGCGGACAGTCTGTTGCTACTGTGCCGATTTTCCATAATCCATAATGGCACAGTGTGCCGATTATGGATTTCGAAAAAGGACTGATAATCATTGTTTTTCTACTGAAATTTATTACTATTTATAGTAAGGTATGTAATAATGTTTGTTAATAACGCCTTAAAGAACTATTTGCAAATGAATTAAACTTTGAATCGGAATTGTAGTCGGAAGCGGAATTCATTGTTTTAGCGACCCTCTATGAAATCTACTGACCCACTATAGAATAAAAGAGGGTAGTACCATGTGACCGCTCGAATCCAATGAAATTCCTAGGATTTTGTGCGAGGTGCAATAAATAGAGACTATAGATATCGATACACCTATGGTAAACACTAAGCTGGATAGAGTATATGAAGAGAAATATTCACCTTTCATATCCGCGGTCGGTTGGTACGCTTTCTCCATTTCGGTTTCTTAAGGGGGCACTCCTCAGTTTCGCATGAATGTCCATGGTGTAAATCAGAAAGAAATCAACTAAGCATCTTTTAGGTCCATGGATGGTATTTATAATAATTATGAAGCACATGTTTGATGTTTTTTTTCAGTTTTGAGTACTTCTAAGTTTATTTTAGTGTATTGGAATATGCACTCTTTGGGTTTTTTGGAGGCTATAAATAGAAACAAGTGAACCAATCAAAAACTTCCAAAAATTAGGTAAAATGGCTGATTTTGAATCACGGAGTGATCAGCATGGAATAACTTTTTAAAACGCCGGAGTAGGTATGTAACATTTAGCATTTCCTGATATGCAAGAGCATTATGAGTGCAGACATGACCCTGATATGCGTAGGATTTTTTTTTTTTTTATTTATTGACATTTGAAATATTGCTAAAATTGCTTTTTTAGCATCTTTTGAGGGATGGGGTAATCTTAAAGAAATGGGACTAAAGTTGTACAGAAAATGCTTTTTGATACTTTTATTTGGTATGGAAACATGGGTAATTTTATTGTCTTCTAAGAAATGTATGACACAATGATGATGTGATTTATTTTTGCTCAAGGATTCAGGCTAAGGGCTTGTCATGGGTTTGATGATTGAGAAATGTACATTAAACTGTGGAGTGCCCCCTTACGGTGAAGATTTCTCTTCATAGCCTCTATCCTATACAAAGTGCCGTAACGTTCCGATTCAACATCATGTGGTAACGTCATTCAACATCATGTGGTAACGTCAATTACCCACACTCCAAGTCACGTGCTAACGTTTGTTAGACGTCACGTAACAACTGCATTGCGACAAAAGTTAACGACTAGTGGTGATAGAAGCCGCGTTTACAAAATGACTAGGTATGTAATCAGTCGCCATGGTTGATAAAACAATAATTATTGTAGAACGAGGGATCTATAGAACGGCAATTGCGCCTGCTAATTGCCGGTTGTTCGTATTTGTATTAAAGGCACACATGGCAATCTTGATTTGTTCAAAACTTGCGGCGTCCCCTTAGGTTTTCTACATCACTTGCATCATTGATATTAATTATTAGAATCGTTCAAATCACATTGCTTTTACATATTAGGCTACCGTTTGTTAGTATTATTGCATCAATAAATAAACATTTAGTAGAACAACGCAACAAATTGAAATCGCACAATTTTATTTAATTAAATGCAAGCAGGTTTAAAATGATACCGAATTAGTAGACGGAGGTTCTAATTTCTATGTTTGATACAAATTTCACGATTGTCGTGTGTCCCTTTAAGTCGAAGTAGGTCTGTCGGCAAAGAAATACGAGTGGGGCTCATTATACTCCAGATTTAACGTGCAGACTTTCGGATTTGTCTACCATGTTCATTATCTTGTCCCGCATGTATACGTTCAGGAAAGAGGGCAGCCAGTTGTTCATCTGATCGTTGACGTCTGATGTAGGAGTCTGTCGTATGGGACGGTGTCAAATGTTTCAAATACATTTGGGGAGTTTAAATTAAACTTCCTGGTGATCTTGTAGTGTGGAGAGATGTTGGTCTTGTTGCATAGCCTTATCGAATACAGATTCAAATTGTTCTGCTTCACAAGTATATCCGTTTTGGTTTTCGAATCTATTATTAATTGCCCATGTAGTATTTGTTTTAAAGCAACCGTTCCTATGTTCTCTTGGTGATTTTTTTTTGACATATTTCCAGAGTGGCCCAAAATACCCAATAATCTGAGAAGGGGTGGGAGTAGTATTGGAGTCGGTTTGGCCCCACGTACTGCGCATGCGCGGGCGTCATTTTGTTTTCTGAAAATAGAACGTGGTATAAAGTAGGTCACTCCTCATTTGCATATGAATGTATTGCGGGTAGTGGGGATTAGTGTCAAGATGTTCGGACAAAGGATATTGCATCAGTCTCCTTCATCCTTTAGCCTACCCACGCGATAGGATGAGTGTCATAGGTTAATCCCTCTATTCAATCGACACTATTGAGAGACAGGATGTCTGAGTTCCTTTTGTATAAAAAACGCACAGGGGATTAGGGACAGGATGTTCGAATAAAAGGTATTGACATTTAGACTTAATCTGTGGTCATTATAGAGATAGGATGTCTGAGTTCCTCTTGTATAAAAACCGTAAAGAGGATTACTGCCAGGATGTTGGAACAAAAGGTATTGACACGTTGAATTGAAGTCCGACCGCAATAGAAAACGTGAACAAAGGACCGGAAACACTCTATTAAATAATTTGAAAACGAGATTTGACATGCTAAGACCTTCTATAAATAGACTTGACGTTGATTTCTATAAATAGCACAAAGGAACTCGACCGTAATAGAGAACGTAAAAAAAGGACCGGAAACCCTCTTAGGCGCGTAGCGTGCCATGCTCACTTACTCACGTGAGTAAACTTTTCAAACGAAAGCTCAAAAAATAAAAACTCGAAAAACGCAATAAAAATCATTATACCATAATTTTCAGTTCTAAGGTGAATGAAATGTTAAGGAATAATGGTATTTTCGACAGGATTTAAATCTTTCATCCTAACCCTAAAATGCCCCAGAATTTTTTTGTCCCCCTCCCACACCAGCAGGAGGGGGACAACCTACCCCCGTGAGTAATTGAGATTTTGGTCACGCTACGCCCCTGCCTCTAATATACCAACACATTGAACACACTATTTGACATGTTTGAACACGTAGTTCTATAAATAGACATGACATTAGTGCCTATTAATAGCATAAACTGACCAATGAGATTGTTGGATTTTCAAGCACCACTGAGCTTTTTAGTATATAAGAGAGCACACAGACCGTATTGAATCATTCTATTAGTAGAAACGTTTCAACAAGTATGGTGAATACAAGAGTTTGCTACCAGTTGGGACGTTACGTTTATGTAGAAGTAAACGACTTTAGAAACGAAAATGTGGACATTGCCTTTTGTCAGACACTCTTTGCGTACAACGTTCTCACCAAAAAGAAGTTTTCGTTAACTCTTCGCCGTTATCAACAGTTGATGAACAATCTTCAAGATATACAGAATGCTGTTGTTCAACACCAAGATGGAAAGGATGTACATTTAAGACATCATTTAGGAGCGAACCGGTATGTTCAAGTCAACAGTGGTTTCGAAGTGGTTGACCTACGCCAGTTCTGGTTACCGGAAAGGAAAACTGAAGTTCAACCCACGCGTAAAGGAATTTCTCTGAAATTTGACGAATTTGACACATTGATCAAGTTGAAAGCCGAAGTTGAACAAGTGATTCCGGAGCTGGACAAGGTACAACCGTGCTGGATGGATTCAGACCATAGGAACCTGATGGGGGCACTGGGATGTAGCGAGTGTAGCGCCAATAATTGTCACAATTGATTAACGTGTCTCAACATGTCAGAGTTACTATAAATAGTAGGCTTTAACCGACCAATGAAAATATCCTGACGTAAGAGACAAGTTGGAACATGTAACTATATAAATAGCCGGTCATGACCGGTTAGCGTATCTCAACGTGACAAAGTTACTATAAATAGTATATCACGCGTGTCAGTGTATAAAACAAGAACGAAGAACGGTGACACTTTCATTTTAGACTTTGACAGCAAACTGATCACATCGTCAAAATAAACCTACATTGTGTTGATGCAACATGTGTAAAGTCAGGAGTGGAGTATTATGATCATAGACTACACACCTTTGACACTTACCCGAAACAGATGTTGCCAGCTAAATTTGAGTTAGCCAAAGCCGGATTATACTACGAGGGTATTGCTGACGAGGTTGTATGCTTTCGTTGCCAAGTCAAAGTGAGCTCTTGGGAGAGGGACGACAAAGCTATTACAGAACACCATAAATGGTCTCCTAACTGCGAATATGTCAAGATGGTGGGTGTGGAAAAAAGTACACCTATCACGGCAGGGTTTCTAGGGTTTCGTCGTCCTGGTGACTTTTGATCGAAGTCAGAAACTATTCGGTTCGTTAAAGTGAGTGTGACGTCATCTGAGTTAGAATGAGACTAACCAATCAGAAGACAGTATGTCGTCACATTAAGATATAAAAGGAAAATTTCTTTAGACACGTTATACAGAATGTTTGCGTTGTTACTCGTATTGCGATCACTGACAGAGGATCTAGAATGGTGGCTAAGATGTCAACAGTTAAGAAGAGAAGCCAGAGAAGCCACCGAAAGATTTATCGAAGTTATAGAACAATACGTAGAAAATAATGACAACGATTTAAGAGCTTAAGAAGGTTGACTATTGTATTTATCTATAGTGAAAATGGCAGACTGGAAACAATATTTAGCTTCCATTTATTTCGATCCAAGTCAGGCCTCAAGTTTTACAGGGTTCGTGACCCATATTCGGAATAAATTTGATCTTGTTCTTGTGTTTTAAATATATTTGTAAATGTGTGTGCTGTATGATGAAAAACTACGTAATGGTTTAAGTCAATAACATTTCTTCTTCTATATTTTTGTTAATTGAATTACAGTTATTATTTAAAGGGTGGGTTTCTTCTCTTCTGCTTATCTATTTTTATAATTTTAATTCCTTAACAAATCATTTCATTTTTCAAAATAACAATTTTATCAAGACGAATCTCGAAACCTCTTACTTTTCGCATACACGTCGCTGAGAACGTGCAGCTTAATATATGGAACGCCAAATTAACTTAAACTCAGTTAATTGAACCTATCTTCATTTATTTGAGAAGAGGCGTAATTCAATTGAAGAGAGGTATAATTCAATTGAAGCGAGATCTAGTTAACAGTGAAGAGAGTTTAATTAACAGTGAAGAGAGGTTTAATTATGCTGAAGTGTACCCCTCTCCAATTCAATTGTACCGCTCTTCAACCTCTCATTAATTGAAGTGAACTTCTTTTCAATTGAATTCGATCTCTCTTCAAATAATTGAAGAACGTTTCAATTAATTGAGTTTCTGTTAATTTGTCGTTCCATAAGGTTTTAGCTCAGACATAACTATAAATGAGTCGTGAATGTCGACTATATAACAAATACGTTTGAATAAACTTATCGAAGACGGGACGAAATGTTTGTGCCTCATTGCGCATGATCCTAATAAAAGGCAAGTGAAACAAACAACCACGATAGTTAGACTTGATCCCACAACCTTTCATGTATTTTTTTATATTTCAATATTTGTATTTCTTAAAAGACATATATCCCAGCAATAGATAGTGTCTTACATTACATAAGTAACATCAATGTGATTTAATATTAAATTCATACTCTACACATAGGGCATCCTTAAAAAAGTGTTAGTTTGCTGTTCGTGCTCGGACCCAAAAGGTTTTAAGTGAGTAGGTAGGTTTACCGAGTCCTCTGACATGTGAAATCGTTTTACAAAACATAGCGATTTGCTAACAGGGCGATGCTAAAAACTGACAAAAAACTCATTTAGCCTCATATTTAATGCTTAAAGGTGAAATATGGCGTGTCTTTTGAGTATATATTCGGAAATATATGTATATAATATACAATCTGTTCAAATCCTACACTTATTGGTTGTCCCGTTTTCTCACAGTAGCCAATTTTATCTCATAGCGCACACGCTTCGAGTTTCGCCCTGGTAAGTGTCACGTGATCATGTGACGTCATTGGTACCAAACGATTAGCCGTGTCGCGTTGAGTTGTATAGTATTGTCTATGTAGGATTACATTTTATGGTACTTGTTAAAAATGCCGTGTGCTGTTGCTGGGTGAAAACGTTTGCATAAGGAAGGACAAGATAATAATCTAAGTTTCTTTCGTTTCCCTAATCGAGATAATGATATATTAAGATCTGAAGTGTGGTTAGACCGTTACCGAAGAAAATCGGCCCACTCGTCGAGAAAGTGGGAACCTACGAAAGACGCGCGAGTTTGTAGCAAACATTTTGAGTTGACTTCGTGGGATGTCCATCCTTTGGTTTCATTATCTTTGAATTTGGAGAACAAAAGGCCATGCATATTAAAATCAACAGCGGTACCAACGATATTTGACTATAAAAATGAGAAGTGCATTACCCCGCCGTCTCCAAGCAAGTTGTATTCGCCTATTCGACCGGCGTTGAGGAGGAAATTCATACATGAAGTAAGATTGAAATTTATGTTCAATTATCTTAGCACCTCATCGGGTATACGTATGATAATTTGAAGAAAGGTGTATAGTCTTAGATATTTATATACACCGTGAATGTTTAGCTGTTGAATTAGAAGCATGCGTCTTTACGTGAATCAATGAAGAGTTGACGGCGCTAATAATATGTAGCCGTCATGTTTTAAAATATTGCTAAGAACGTTCAGTATATAAATTTAAATGAATCCGGTGAAATAAACACTGTGTCATTGTTCCCAAATTTTAATTTTAATAATTTTAAATTATAAACCCCTTCTGCCAATAGTGTTATAAATATATATTATCAACATATATAGGTCTATGGATTTGAAAATAAATACAAAATGTTTCATGGATATCTATTACAAGGCAGAAAATTAATAATATTACTAGCTTTTATATTAATTCAGTAATGTTTTATGGCAAAACAACAACAATAACGCCTCTTAGCTCGTGCAATAAGTAAAACAAGTATAATAGAATAATATACTTTATATTATGGTAATTGCATATGTTTGGTCTGTTTTCGATCTGTATATCAGGAGTAAGTATACATGAGTAAGTATAACATGAGTAAGTATACTTACTCATGTATACTTGCTCATAATACATTTGGCTATATTATTTAAATCATAGTCTTTTTCTGTCTTTGTGCGCGACAATTAGAGCTCGCATATCATGTGATATATCCGTCTTGTACAATACGCGTCTGCCCTCGGCGGTATTACACCGCTCAAGTAATTGCAATAAACAGGAAATATATCATAAAACTAGGTTTCCCTAAATGGTGCGTGCTTTTGTGATATACCGACGTATGTACCCAAATTAGGCTGTACTTCAATAGTGCACCGCAGTATTTGATTAGTCTGTATTGATATTTGGGGGCAGTAGAGACTAGAGAGCGTGTCATATTACAAACACCGCTCCTAGAGTGTTTGGTGTTAATGGCGACTTATGGCAAATATATAATACTATAGAAATTATATGCTGTTTCATTTATTATTGTTTTCATTAATTTTTTTATCAATTATGGATAATATCTAATAAATATATTTGTTCCATGTCTACTTATCGGCAAAAAAAAATATGACGCTCGTATTTAGACCAGGTCCATTCATTCGGAATATACTACATTTCGCGGTTATTGTGTATGTACCAAGATATTGCAGTGTTGCGGGTGACTTACTGTCAGATTTCGCTGAAAACAATGTTTACGTTGTTTTTTGTTTGTTGTTGCTGTCAGTGTATAAAGACACTATTTTGTTAGATTAGTGAATAGTGTAATGAACCGCTGAACG
Organism: Cyrtodaria siliqua; assembly: GCA_037043455.1. NCBI lineage: Eukaryota > Metazoa > Mollusca > Bivalvia > Adapedonta > Hiatellidae > Cyrtodaria > Cyrtodaria siliqua. The sequence continues at coordinate 34,229 of JAWPHD010010915.1, read as the reverse complement.
TAACGAATGACATGACACGATAGTCTTTACAAGCTCTCCATTTGCACCGCGTTCGACTTCATCATCAGTTAATGAATCCGATGTATTTTCGTCCTCAGACACGTATTCTGGCTCAAAGTCGTAAGGTTGCACATTGTGTAACCGTCTTATCACGGGCATTTCCTCTGACTCGGTATCATGATCGCTTAATTCTCGCATTTTCACACAAGGTATACTGTTTTGCGTTCAGTCCCAATGTAAACAAAAAATAGTTTGTTCCCAATGACGTCACTTCCGGTAATTCGCGCAAGAGTTTTTCCCCTTAGATTTTTTTCGATATTGTTCGGCTGTTCGATTTTTATCTTTAAAAACATATATTTACTGAACATACATCAATGGCATAGTAATAATCGTATTTATAATGATATTTAATACTTAAAAACATATTAAAAGCGGATTTGTTGATTTAGGACCAATTTCTGCTTTAAACAACGTTTGGTAACTGCCTTTTTACTGAGTAGGTCTGAGAACAGAAAACCACAATTGTTTAAGGATGGCCCTATGCGGTGCTTTATACATGCTATTTTTTTGGGAAACCACTGAAACGCGAACAAATATGGTAAAATTACAGAAATGATGAGAAAGGGTTTAATCAACATCACTTTATATCTCGTGTGGCGCTTTACGCTTGTTCCGTTCTGTTCCGTCAAATTTAATAGTTATGTTTAGCGAAACGGAACATAACAATACCTTTTAAACACAAAACAGAACACAAGCAATATGTATGTTTTATTTTAAATTTAGTGTTTTAATAATACCGGTAGAAGTTCAGATTAAAGAAATGGAGCAAAGCAATTTGGATATAGTCATACAAAAAAGTGGATATCCCCAATCGGTACCCCAAAACCGGCTCCGTTCCGTTTCGCTAAATATAATACGCCATAATAGTTAACTGCGCAAGCGCTAGTCGTGAAATTTCACGGTTTGGTAAGTCTGTTCATATAAATCCAATGATACCAACAACACGTGTTTGCGAGGTCTGGCGGGTATTCATAAAAGAGACTACGAAGACGCCTTCCGGAAATGGTTGAAACGACTTAAAGTTTGAAAGTTATTTCTGTTAACAGAGATTACTTTGAAGGTATGAAGTAAACCGAATCAAGATATCAGTTTAGTTTAAATTTTATTTCCAAAATAACATTACCTTTTTGAACGTCCGTCGTACATGACTGTACAGCAGCTGTTCAGAGTTCGGTACGATTTATGTCGAAATAGAGTTGCACAATTTTATTTTGTATTAACCAAGTATGTTTCAACAAATATATTAAAACGTTCTCTTGAGCATATAAATTGTACGATTCGGCACATGCAGGTGAAGCATACAGCTCCCATACTTATATAGCAGGAATAACTTGAAAGTATATCGGCAATTACGATGACAACTGAAACTACGCAATTGCTGACAAATATTTCAACAAAAACACTTCAACTATTATTAGGTGATATAATGCTCGTTCGTACGTAAGTTTAAGTTCGTATGCAATGCATCTGTATACTTATAGGCGTTTGTAATATTCTTAAGATGAAAAAAGCAACTCATTGTTGTATTTAAACACAGACCTAATAACAATTAAATTGGACACTACGAAAATTATCTAAATTTCACGTGGCACAGTGCGAACATTTCACAAAATATTTCCCAACTTTAAACACACATATCTTGAAGAGTTTTATAGATACAAGTTTCATTCATGCCAAATCCGATCACAAATTTAATTTTCTTTCTAATGATAGTATTTTGCTTTCTCTTACATTTAGAGCAAAAGGGAGTTTGACGGAAACTTTGACTATGTCAAACCCTTGATTTTTAAGAGAAAAGCGAAAAATGATGACATTTTTAACTTTAAACATTTTTTTATACAATTTCTTATTTTGAAAATAAACATGAAGTATTATAATCTCATTTTGCTATTCACTGTGAATCTTTTGAATATATTCTCATCAAAATCTGTGAATAATTGAGAGAGAAGATAAAATGAAAAGTTAAAGGTGCCACGTGATATTTTGGTTACTTCATTGGTTAAGATAGGAAGTTTCCTATCTGCTTATTAATAGGTCTGTAAAATTGTATTTCTTTTAGATAAATTGTCGATAATTGAAACAGCAAGTAAAAGTCTAAACACAAATGAAGAATAACATGGACTTTAGTAATCGGTAGTATAATCCAATTATATGTAATTAGAATTAATGAATTTAAATGTCGTTTGTAGTTTCCAAATTCTATCCAATTTCGTAATAAAATAATGTCAACTAATAATTTGTAAGATATGGTTGGATCCAAATTTATTAGAGACTGTAAGATCCGAACTCTCAGAACGCCTAAATAAGAATGTTGTATATCTGCACAAAGACATCGAATCTGGTTCTTTTAATCTGCCCCAGGTGTCGCGTCACGTTTAGCAATCGTAAATACTTGAATTCACGGATATGCAAAGAATATTATGTACTATTAAGTGATAACTTGATGACAGAAAGGAAATCCAGTTGCCTCAGATGACTCTAATAACACGATTAGACTGTGCGCAAATACAAGTACTAATTGTAGTAGCATTTAACGTAAATAAACTTTTTTTTTCTTCAGATTGTCAATAAAATCTAAATATTACCATTGAAATACAATCAATATGTATTTCGATTTGATACCAAACACTACTGATATAGTTCAATACACTTAAGCAACATAATGCTTTTGAAGAATCAAATTCAATGTGTACGAAATGAAACTGCTTTAACATTGTAATATGTCACATGTATATTTTAATAATGAAATATAATACTGTACATGTGACAAAAGTACCAACTTAATATGGAGTTTGAGAATTAATGAATGAATGGTGTTTTACGGCACGTCGACACATAAATAGGTCATATTGTGCTCAAAAACTGATAAAAGATGAAGAAATGAAGTAGTAATTAAAAAATTAATGTAAATATATCAAGATAAAACTATTTGATGATTATGTTTGTAAGCGTAATCAAAATGATATCATTAATTATTTTATCAAAGGTAGACATACAGACTGTTGTGTAATTTATTTAACACAAACTCATTACAAAACTCATAAAGACATCCGATTAAACTCTTCCCATTATATCTTCTTTGCAACTCCAAGTAAAAATGAAATTGACATACTTTCTAGAGGGTATCAGTATAAAAATGCAACTGACAAGCAATATGACTTCTTGTATTTAGACGAGCCTAGAAAGTATGTATTTTACTATTTCTTCGGAGAGTATGCGCACATAGGATATGTAGAGATGCATTTTTGATATATATTCTTCGGAGAGTATGCGCACATAGGATATGTAGAGATGCATTTTTGATATATATTCATTTCTAAATACGCATAGTGCGAATGAATGACGCGAAATGTTGAAAAACTGAATCGGAGTTTTATTCCAGATATGATGTGTGTAATGCGCATACTTAAAGTTTATTTAAGTTAACAAATGTTGTGGAACTTATTTTGCATTGTGTTCAATGGGCTGAATTTCACCGGTATGACACCATATGCCCTATCGTATACCAGACTAGAGATGCGATTACATCTACTTCCTGCTGTCAACCTCAACACTGTGTGGAGGACTGGTCGATGTCCTTCACAATAAAGCACAAACATGTGGAGAGGACGGATCAATGTCCTCCAATAAAGCACAAATGAAATGTGATTTTTTAAGGGTAATAACTGCTAACAATTGGAGTGGCTCTCATGATGTGGGAGTTGATTCCCTTTATCGATTTTTTCTAAATTATTTACGCAATAGCGACAGACATATTTATAGAAATCGTCGGCATTCTGCATACAAAAGTTTCACAAACTAGCATTGGCGGACAACAAACAACCAAACAATATAGGCCTTGAGCCAGGAGCCAAATTTTCGATATTGCTACCAACTCAGGTGGCAGATTCTATCATTATTTGTTGGAAAGAGCAATGTCTGTAGATGCCATTATTCCATGACAGCAATCTGGCTTATACAGTTTAATTCGAACAATAATAGGTGTATCATTGTAGCCTTGGCATCACATTTTGGATGTTCATTTTTGCACATGTTAATATACTTTTAAAATATCAATTAAGTTTATTATTCATATTAATTTAATACAGAATAAATATGCTTTGTTTCAGCATTGCATTCTGCTTAAAAACACAATTTTGCTTAAAATTGGAAGTCAAATTACCCCACCCACTATTGACACATTTTTATGCATTAAGGTTAGTATATTGTTTTACATTATATGTATAACATTTTAAATATCAGTAATTCACAACTATTATACGATGATTTAATAATTATATTATGAATTAATGAAAAGTATGTACTATGCAACGTTCAGGCATTTGCTTGTACATGCAAGCATGAAAAGAGGATACACGCATCTAACAGGAAGTTTAAAAGAGTATGAGAGCGGACATTTGGAAACGGTGCAAACTGTATGACAGTTACCTAAAACAGATCGAAAGTTTATTGCCAAGGACGGGGGTAGTTGCGACAATGAAAAAGACTATCACACAGAGGTCTATTTACTGCCTTAAACTGTGTCCCTCATTGATCTCAATATTAATATTTACTTATTTGTTGTTGTTGGAGGGGAGCTATAATTTGGATTCCGGGAACCTGCCATAATCTTAATAACAAATGGATTACTATAGTTCTTTGACCTAAAGGATAGACTCCGATACACTGGACCGCCAAATTTACGTCCCGACATACGAGGCTACCTCTGTATTCACGAAGAAATTTTTCTTGCCAAATAACACACCGACAGTAGTGCCGAAGAGGCTTGAACACGGGTTCTCCGGATTTCAAGTGCACGGTGTTATCCACTGGGTCACAGGCTGTACGCGCTCAAGGAGGGTAACTGTGTTGAAATGCATACATCTAAAACGATAACACTTTATTATTTCAATGATATGGTTACATCTAAATGGCTGGTGTTCACAACATTCATTCTTTTCTAGCAATGTGTTTATGTGTGTGTTGTTCTAAAGAGTATACTCCCTCTGTCAATGTTCCAAGAGAACAATCTCTCAATTTCACGGTAGTATTTCTGGACTATCACGAGTTGCAACATGTCTGTATGCTTTATATATGCTCATTCCACTGCTACGTTTTGATTGGTAATATTAATTAATGGCAAAGTCTTTGGAATAATAAAAGACAATTAATAGTACTCATATCATATCTCGTTTACAGTATTGAAGTTAGTTAAAACAACAATAGTAACAAAAACAACAACACATGCTTACACATAAGGATCGGTACCCAGGATATCGGGATAGTACAACTTTGAATACTCAGAAAACTACGTCTGACATACGGGTACTAACTATGTCGCAATATGACCCTAGTGGTTGGGACTCACTCAAGAAAGAATCAATGTCAGTTACTGCATTTACATAAGTTTAATGCAACTTTTAAAATATGTTAAATATATATATATACAGTTATCAAGAAAAGCAAGCGAATACAAGGATGAAATATGAAAAAGACTGTTCATGAACGTTTAAGACGTTCGTAGTATTATCACAAATACTGAATGTGTTGACTGACTGTATATGACACTAAACTGTTGTTGCAGTTACAACAATGTTGATGATCGCAAACGTTACAAAGAATGATGCGCGGTGATGGTCATCAAAAGCCTTCTATAAGGGTTGATGACTCAATGAATATGATGACGCGATGATTAACCTCCACCGAGGTTGTGGGGTAACGTTCCTCCAGTGAGGTCCGACGACGGGCCCACCACGTGTCCCGGGGGTTGTTGCTCCTATGAGAACCTGGCCGCTTTCCAGGTACGGGGACCGTCTCCACCGCTCGTTACGTTATGCGTTGATTCCCGTTGAATCACCTAGAGGGCCTACACACCCTAAAGGCTTAGCTCCACTTCGGGAGGATTAGGCTGTAATAATACATACTTTTAGATGTCGGTTCATTAACACAACAATCTTATACAATTATCAGTACACAAACAAATCATTATCTAGTAAAGATATGTGAGTCGCGCTCTAATTATGATGTGTAGCAATGTATACGTATTCTACAATACCACGTATACTCATCGGCATATGTAGAAAAATAGCACCTCACCGTTAACCACCGTTAACCAATGCACCTAATATACAACGTTATCAAGTTAATCTTGTATTACAATTAATGAATTATACACATATGCATGCATATACATGCATGTTCTCTCAACGAAACTAATGCACCTACTATACAACGTTATCAAATTAATGTCGTTCAATTAATGATCGACAACAATAATTATATCTAATTAAGTTAACTTCTGAAAAATATGCTAGTTGTATCAAGTTAATGTTTGAGAAACATACAAGCTAATCGGATGTAGTAACATCGCCAAACAAAATGGCGACGCCCACTGAATACAAATGTACGATAAAATTGTGAATTTCAGCCTTTCCAACTTCTGGTCCAAACAAAGCAACTTCCAATCAATCCCGGCCATGACTGGAAAACAATGCACTTTATAGCAAACGTTCCGCCCAAACCATTATTTCCCACGTTCATTCCGTGATACACGTGGCTAAATGCGCAATATTAAAAATGTACACAAAAGGACCCTTGAACAATTTTGCCCGTTGGAAAGATAGATAGTAAAATACCTATACTTTTACATGCATTAACGCACATATAAACTTATTGAATGGCCCTGCCGTACTCCCTCTACCGGCGCTATAAAATTGCTCGCTTTTCCGTGGGACATGAATATATCATACAACTGGTGAATTTGTTTCAACGGAACAATGGATTAGCATGTGACCGACAGATGTCGCCAAATACTTACAAGAGCTATGTACGATCAATAAGCTCTACTCGAGATTATTTTTTGACAAACTACTGCAATAATTTGGTTTTCTTGATAGTACTTTGTGCGAATTAAGGGTGTATATTTGTAACTGAAGTTAATAATATAGGCCATTAAAACCCTGAAAAGGGAAATAGGTGCATATTGCATAAGCTTCCGTCCTTAAGTTTTTTGATCATATCTTAGATTTGTTTTCTCTTTGGCTGCAGCTGCTTTGGTTATTCAGTAAAATTATGAATACATTCTGAGGTGTTTCTAATTAAGTATTTTTAGCCTTTGGCCAGCAGAGCTTATGGAATGGCGAGTTGTCCGTCGTCCGTCGTCCATTAACTTTTGTCTCGTTAAGAAGATAGGGCCTTCATTTTTCATCCGATCTTTACCAAACTTTAAAAGACTGTTAATATCAATGACAGCTCGGACAAGTTTGAAAACCAGTTGCCAACAACAACAACAATGTAAACAAATCGATAGTGCGAAAATAGTGAATTTCAATGAAAGACAAAACAATTGGATTATACAAAAAGGATATATATTTATCGGAACTGTTGGTAAATATACTGTCAAATTCTGAAAATATGTACTTATAGAATTTTAGAGTTATTTCTGAAAATAAAATAGCAATGTGATCCTCAAGTACGGGTTCGATGCAATGCAGCGTTAAAAACAGCTAACAATATAGTCATGATACAGTAGATACATTATTCTTACATAAAGCGACATGAACTGACAAACAAAGACCGATAAAATTCGCGCTCAAAATATTTAAAAGTATACTGCAAAGCAAAGTAATGTCAGTCACGCTAAACAATAAAGATCGTATACAGGAGAAAAAGGACATAGAAACGAAAGACGAAGAAACGGACATAGACAAAAAGAGGAAACGTAGTGAACAAAGCAGCACAAGCGACCTGGACAATAGCACCGTCACAATTCAATTGTCAAAGAAGAAGGATAAGAAGGTCAAGGAGACTGCTGCTAAGAAGGCAAAAGGGATAACTACAAGTGAAGATATAGCTAATGATACAGAGAAGACACACATTAAAAATAAAGGACAGGAAAACAAGTTGACAAAAATTAGCATGGAGGAAATTAGCAAACAGTTAAGAGAAATCAACACAAAACTTGCCAATGTAGTGACAAAAGATGACAGCAGTATCAAAGAAATGATTAAAAGTATATTTGTGGAGATGAAGGACGAATTCCTAAACTCAGTGTGCCACAGAATAGACCTAATGGAATCTAAATTATTTGAGAAAGACCAAGAGAATGATAAGCTGAAAGAAAAGGTAAAACAGTTAGAAAATGAGGTCAAAGAGCAAAAGTCAGAAAATGCCAGATTTTCAAAAGAAATAGAGAAGATAGAAGTAAATGGACAGGGTAAAATTAATGAACTAGAACAATATGGCAGGCGCAATAATATACGAATAAGTAGAATAAACGAATCAGAAAACGAGAGCGCTGAGAAAACTACACACATAGTGATCAAAACTCTAAATGCTAAAATAGAAGGTCTGAATATAAATAGACAAGACGTAGATATTGCACACAGACTTGGAAAGAAAAACGATGGCAAACGACAAATTATTGTGAAGTTTGTCTCGCGAATGACACGTGAAACTGTCATGCGAGGAAAGAAGGCCTTTAAAGGTAGTGGGGTTTTCATAAATGAGGACCTCACCTACATAAATCAGCATGTCTTTGCGTGTATCAAGAAGAAACGACCAGATGAAGTAGACATTGTATGGACAAGAGATGGACGGATCTTCTTCAAAAGCAAAATGGTGAACCAGCATGAGGTGACTTACGATCAGTACAGCAGCTGGTTGGATCTCCCATGGCCAGATACCGATAAAAAAATAAATGTGTTTTTTTCGGGTTTTTTCAATCGATCCAAATAATTAAAAATATATAAACCTATACTGGAAAAAAATAGTTGTTTTTTTTGTGTGTGTTTATGGTGTTGATTTTTTAATTATTTTTTTTTGTTGTTTCGGTATTTTTAGGTAAGCTAACTTTCGCTGGTGACTATACTTCTATGCGCGCACGAGCTACCATAAAACCAGCAATTCACCATTAATTATCGAACAAAAGCATCCGCTATCGACGGACAATTTAACAAAAGACGCCGTATCTCGCTGAGAAAGGTATACGCAGATTATAATGAAAATACAATGACTCATTTAGAACAGTTTTGCATCAGACACAGACGTTGGGATACCATAACTTTATATCAAATTATTTTTCTAGTGGATGTAGAATATTTAATGCATGAAACTACTAATATCGGCAGGTTGAACACTTGATATGCATTGTGTTGTTATATAGGATACATACTTCATCTATTAAATAAACGATGCAAACTGATCTGCAACTAACGTCATGCGACTGAAGTCGTATACTCAGACGGATGTGGGTGTCGATGTGTGCGTGCGTCTGTGGCGATAAATTGCTATTTTAGAGTGATTGGGCTTTCTCTTTGTTCTTTGCTCACAACTCAAATGACATGTTTCTTCGTATAGATTATATCAATTTAATGATTAATCCTTAGAATATTATTCATTTAGTATCGTTATAAATGTATAATAAATATGGTATGAAAAATAATATTGATATATCTTTGCGCACGTGTATGTGTGTGTGCGTGTACGTAAGTGTGTGCCTGCGTATTATTTTGTCATGTATTGGTTTTTTATTTTCCTACGTGCATTACCGTTTTGTCTTAGTAGCAAATATAAAAGGCTATTGTTTATTCAGGTTGTCTTATAAACAATACATATTTTATAAATAACATTTGGGAACACGATAGCATATATTAACGCATTAGCAATGAAACTATATGTGTTTCTTTATACATGCATAACCTTTTAGCTTAGCAGCAAATATAATATGTAGTTTATATACATGTCAACTTCTATAGCAAACATGTGAAAATGTTGCGCTAGTACGTAACGCGTTTGTATATATCGAACGTGTGCTCTTGTTAGTTTGTATTTTCTGTCAAACCTTATATATGTAATAGATATAGTCTGGTCTCGGCAAGTTGGTTTATCTGAAAACCGAGATGGGCGTAGTCCATCGAAGTCTTTTTTTAATGGCCAGCGTGCTGAGACATACTTTGTTTCTCTTTCTTCAGTATGATGCACTTAGTGACCTTGTCTGTATGCTAACTTTCAGTTACTGAAAGTTAAAATATGGCAAAGCGCTCCCCCACCTTTTTTTAAATCTTGAATTAAACGGTTAAATGCTATGCACCCATCAGAGTCAATTTCACTGACTGTGTAACTGTAAACTTGGTGTAAACTTGGTGTGTGTATTTGAATTATAATCTTTATTATTTTTAATTTTAAATGTACGTCTTGACGAAACATAACCACAGGCTCATGCGTCTATAACTTAACTAATGCATCTGCACTCGACCCTTTGCTTTGTTTCTTTTGAACCTCAGGTGTTTTTCGCACTGTATTCTGTTTACATGTATCCATCTTCTTCTACCTTACCTCTCCTTTGTCCTTCATTTCGGTATGTTAAATTGGTATACAGCTTGATCTCAAAAACAAAATTCAAATGAACACAAAGATATGTACCTTTAATGTTCGTGGATTAAGAAATAAACAAAAGCGAGAACAACTTTTCGAATAGCTTAAACAACAATCGCACCTAATATGTCTGCTACAAGAAACACACTCGACAAGTGATATTGCAAACGTATGGAAAAATGAATGGGGGGAGATGCTTATTTTAGTGGTAAAAACTCTAATAGTGAAGGTGTATGTATTTTATTTAACCCGAAATCTAACCATACTATCACAAAATATACTGAATTGGTTTGCGGTCGACTACAAGCGATAGAACTAAATATTGATGAAAAAGAAATAACAGTTATAAATATATACGGTCCGAACGATATTACGCAGACGATATTACTCTTTTTAATAAACTTGACCAATACCTAATAGACAATGAAGAAAAACATTTTATAATCGGAGGGGATTTCAATACTGTTATAAATATTGACACCGATAAGAAGAACGGTAGACAAGACACGCATAAATTATGCCGGAACAAAATAAATGCGATGATAGATATCCATAATATAGTTGATATATGGAGGATATACAACCCAGAAAAAATGCAATATTCTTGGCATTCTAGTAATAAGCCACCTATATTTTGTAGGTTAGACTATTTTCTAATTTCTGATAGCATGGTAAACTTTACAAATTCATGTGAAATAAAACCTGGTTATAAATCAGACCACTCAATAGTTAATATAAACCTTGATTTTGTAAAACAACCAAGGGGTCCAGGCTACTTCAAATTAAACAACAGCCTTATTTTGCAGCCAGAGTACCAAGAATTAATTAAAACATATATTTCTGAAATAGCTAACATAAATAAAGATGCTAATCCAAATACATTATGGGAATTAATTAAAGGAACAATTAGAAATGAAACCATCAAATACGCTTCACAAAAGAAAAAAATGCAGCAAGAGCAAGAATGTATACTAAAATCAGAAATCGAACATCTAGAAACCCAAATACATTCAATATCAGATAATGATAGTATAGAAATACAAACAACAGAACTAGATAAGAAGAAACAGGAACTAAACGATATAATAGATAATAAACTAAAAGGAACTATTCTTCGTTCAAAATCCCAATATGTAGAAAGTCATGAAAAGAATAGCAAATACTTCGCTAACATTGAAAAAAAAAATTCCGAAAAAAAGGTCATATTTAAATTACATTGTCATGGTAAAATACTTACTAATCAAAAAGATATTTTGAACGCACAAACAGCATACTATACAAATATTTATAAAAAACGTGAATGCAACCTTTCTAAATACGACTTTTTTAATAAAACTATGAACACTTTAAATGAAGATAACAAGAATAATTGTGAGGGTTTGTTAACTGAATATGAATGTGCTTTAGGCCTTAAACAAATGAATAACAATAAAAGTCCGGGATCAGATGGTATCACTACTGAGTTTTGACAAAATATTTTGGAAGGATATTAAAAAATATCTCCTCAATTCATTAAACTACTCCTCTCAGACGGCAGAAATGACAGAGCTTCAGAAACAAAGCGTCATAACTCTTATTCCAAAATCAGGTAAAGATATAACTCTGTTAGAAAACTGGCGACCGATAAGCCTTCTCAATGTTGATTACAAAATAGCTTCCAAGGCAATTGCCAACAGAATAAAACCAGTCTTATCCTATATTATAAGTAATGCACAGACAGGCTTTATTTAAGGACGATACATTGGTGAAAACATTAGACTACTATTTGAAATGTTAGAATACATAGAAGACTTTGATATTTCATCCCTTTTATTCTTTTCTGATTTTGAAAAGGCTTTTGATAGTTTAGATCATGGTTTTATAATAAACTCTTAAACATTTCAACTTTGGAGAATCACTTATAAATTGGGTAAAACTATTTTACTCGGATTCAAAAAGCTGTATCATTAATAATGGACACATGTCAGATTTCTTTACTATTGCCAGTAGAGTACGCCAGGGATGTCCATTGTCCCCTTATCTGTTCATTTTATGCATAGAACTTTTATCATATGAAATATAATTATACAGACATAAACGGTGTTAACATCAAAGGACATGAGTTCAAGCAATCATTATTTGCAGACGATGCCACATTCATCACAGACGGATCAAAAAAATATTTTACAACTTTAATTGATGTACTAGATAACTTTAGCTTTATTTCTGGTCTCAAGTTAAATACATCCAAATGTACTGTACTAAGAGCGGGCCGTCTAAAACATAATGCTACAATCTACTGTGCGAACAAAAAGTTTCACTGGTGCTCTGATAATGTAAAATCATTAGGAATGGTGTTTCATACTGACAAATCAAAAAACTTCCAATCAAATTTAATACCTAAGATAAATGCTTTTTGTAATTGTTTGAAACAATGGCAGCACAGAAAGCTGACACTCCTTGGGAAAATTACTGTGCTAAAATCCTTTGCTTTGCCCAAGTTGATTTACCCGTTGACAGTACTTCCGAACCCTCCAAAAGAATATATAAAAAGTCTAAACGACACCAGGTTCAATTTTTTATGGGATAACAAACCTGATAAAATTAAAAGAGAAGTAATTACTCGAGGGTATGAAGATGGATCCAAACAACGGTTTTTTGCAAGACGTTGTAATTGCATGGCAACACATTCACTTTCAAAATCAAACAAACGTAATAGGTAAAGAAATCATTTGGAATAACTCAAACATAAAAGTAGGAAATAAAACAATTTTCAAAAAGTCCTGGTTAGATAGAGGAATACAATTTATAGAACAATTATATGATTATAGAAAAAAAGAGTTTTACTCTTTTAAAGATCTAGCTGATATATATGAGATCTCTAAACACGATTTCTTATTTTATATGTCTATACTATCAAGTATACCAAAAGATTGGAAATCAAAATTAAAGTTAGAAAATATAAATATAAAAAGAGATGAGACACTCCTAAACAAATTGTTAAAGGCTAAACGGGCCAATACATTTTTATATGAATATCAAATGAATATTGACAGAAAAATAGAAATTAAATCAGAGAAAAAATGGGAAGCTTTTACAAATACTACATTAACCTGGAAAAAAATATATATGCTGCCAATGAAAGCAACTATAGATACGAAACTCCGAGAATTTCAATATAAATATTTAATGCGCATAGTACCGACAAATAAATTTTTATTCAAATGCAATATTGTTCAGTCCAATCTCTGCGACTTTTGCAGTATGCATATTGAATCTGTAAATCATTTGTTCTGGGAATGTAATATTGCTCTAACGTTTTGGTCGGAGTTAAAAACATACATTTCCGGCTTAAACTTATTCATAGATTTGAACTTTGACACTATATCTTTTGGAATAACAGATTTTTCTATCAATAACACTATAAAAAACTTCTTGATTATTAGTGGAAAGTATTTTATTTTTAGAAATAAATGCACAAACACCATTCCTAAATTTATTTGTTTCAAGACTTATCTATACAGACGAATCGAAATTGAAAAATGTATAGCACTTGCGAACGATAAATTAGAGACCCATGAGACAAAATGGCGAAACTTTATTAACTGATCGATCAAGTATAATTATTAGACACCAAATTAGACAAACCGAAACTCTACTTCTTTCATCGTACATTTTCACTTCTTCCATCTGTATTATGTGTCTGTCTTACTTCTCTTCCTTTCTTCTATGAACTATTTTCTTCATCTACTCTCTACATAACTAAACTGTTTCACTGGAAATCTTTGTTGGTTAAGTCTATGAACATGTCATGAATAAAATACTGTTTGATAGAATATATGTATCTTGATAATATCGTTAAGCATTATTGTATGATATGACTTACAAATGTTTTCTTGTGAAATAAAATATTAAATTATATAAAAAAAGTTTGAAAACCAGTGAGATCGGACCAGTAACAACAGAGTTGTGGCCCTTGATTTAGTTAAAAATGCTATATTTTGCCTAAATGCTATATTTTGCCTCTTTTAGACGATATGGCCTTCATTTTTCATCCAATCTTTACCATCCTTACTAGATTGTTAATGAAAGCTCGGACAAGTTCGAAAACCAGCCAGATCGGACCAGTAACAGCGGAGTTATGGCCCTTGATTTTGTTAAAAAATTACTTTTTTTTTTTACTTTTTGTTGTTAACGCCGTGTTGGATTTGACGAAACCTAGCCGGAAGCATTGGTATGATTTCTAGTTGTCCCTATTGCGTTTTTTTCCAGTTTGTTGATTTTTGATGGAGTTACGGCCCCTTGACATTTTTACTTTAAATTTCTTGTCGGCGCTACTCATCCCAAACGCCTTGTTGGATTTCGACATGACATAATCGCTTCATTGGTTGAAGTACGTCTGTCATACCTCTTTGGAGGTTTTTTATTATCTAAGCTGTGTTCCGCTTCCCCCATGTTTGGCGGTGCCACGCGGCATGTGGCATACACGTGTGGCGGTATTTCGCGGACACAGCATAGTGTAGTTAAAATATTCTGTTATTTTCTATGCAAGAAGTTTTTAATTTTAAGACTTGTCTTTGTGAACATCTGTTGAAACTTCATAGGTACATGAAATGAAACCTCATAGGTACATTGCCCTTGGTAAGAGAAAATATTGTATTTCATTGGGGTTAGCAGGTCAATGGTCAAGGTCGCTTATGACCTTATGTGGTAATATGCATTCTGCACGATAACATCAAAACAACAGCACCCCCACTGATAAAACCTAATATGTGCATTGCCGTTGGCAAGAGAAAAAACCTTATTGTCTTTGGGGCCAGTAGGTCAAAAGTCACAGTGACCTTATATGGAAATACACATTCCTCCAAATAACTGAAACCACAACACTCACACTCATGAAACTTCATAGATACATCGCGTTTGGTCAGAGGAGGAACCCTATCACTCTTAGGCTTAGTAGATCAGATGTCAAGGTCACTGTCACCTGATCATGACAAATTTCATCCCAGCTGTTATTCATGAATATTTCATTTGAAGTCTTGAACAAAAAAAAAAAATATTTTATTTTTTTTTTATTTTTCAAATCATTCATAACATATTCATTATACTATAAAATGCATCATTCATAAAAGTAGATAATATTGACTACATCTATCATTTGTCTATTGTAACATTAGTTATTATACCAATATCCTCTTTTATATGCACTACACAATTTGTTTATAAAAAATCTATCCAGGTGCCCAAGGTCATATGCGCCGATTAATAGAAAATGTTTATTCACGGGTTCCAAAAACGCCCGCGATTGACTATGCGTAAAACGAAGCACGAATTGGTAACTCTTAATTCAACTTTCCGTCATCGGGGTCTAGCCTGGCTGGCTAAAACCGTTTACATTGTGTCATTAGAATTCGGACTCTCAAAATATGCAAGCAATACATATACCTCATCTTCAGTAGGCTCAGAAACTGTGTAATTACTATGTAAAATTTTGGCATAGCCACTTTAAGCCAAAGAAACAAAAATATGGATGTTTTCTCTTGGCATGTACATGTTAAGTAGTTTAAGGTACAATCTAACATATGCTATAGTATTAAATTGAGTATAAATAAGCGGGTACGTTTGAACAGTAATCATCTTACAATGCATTAACTGTAGAAAAGCAGAAAGGGATATTTGAGATGTAATTTGAGCTGAGGACATGACAATTTAGTTGTCACACTATCTACCACAGTAAATATGTATGAATGATTTTTTCCCCATAAAAGGGGTTTTGTAAAACCGCTGTACAAAACAGTTTTTAAAGCATCAATATTTCTGAAAATAAAAATTAAGAAGAAAAAATCAAAGATGAAAACATTAGTGTTTTTATTCTCAAAGGAGTAAATTGGTGTCCCTAGATTATCAAATGTGTTAATTAAGTTTAATTTGCACATACAAGTAGTAAATACTTATCTCTGGTTCCCTGGTCTACCAATATTGAGATAACGACTCCAGATGGCTACAAATATTTCTACTTTTAATTTTTATTTGCTATCCATTTTTCAACTTTATATAAAGAAATTATGTGTTTTGTAAAAACATTTAATAACGGTCTTTGTTTTTGCATTTTTGTTGTCTTAAAACTGTATACAAATAGTGCTCTTGGTTAAACAACATCCCCTGTCAGTCATTTTTTTGTTAGAAGGTCAAATGTAAGGGTTACATTGACCTGACACCTAGGAAATGCTTTTAACATAACAACTTTAGGAAACGGGCGTATAATGCCCCGTTAGGCGGCGCCCTTATTTACACTGTCTTGTCAGTAAGGTTTAATAGCGAGGTTGTGTACACATAACATCAATTTAAGTTAACCAATAGACCGTATTGCCTATTGACCGTTCCAAGTCGCTTACGCTGTATTTACCACTCTTTATGTTTGTACATTGTCCGATTCATTGACTATTTAATTAGATTTTTTTTATTTAGTTTGTTGTACATTGTTAACCTACGGCGCAATTGCCTTTGAGTGCTGTGGTTTATATAGGACAATTGTACTCATTTTATTTATATATAGATGCTTACAATGCTGCTGACAAAGCTACAGTAGTCAGTGTATTTTATCCAACGCTTCATGTAAATACCCAATTGCTGGTCCATAAATTGTTTGCTATGACATTGCAGTTCTCCTTTGTGGTTTTAGTAGGTGGATTTATAAAAGATGCGACTTGTAAACATCGTTAACATAGACATTTACTTACGATAATAGTTTCAATTGTTTTAATTAATTTAAGTTTTTATCATGTAATACCTTATCAAACGTCCCATTCTTGATAAATATTGCTGCTCTTAAACCTAACTCTGAAGTGATTTTATAAAAAAAGTGTACTGCTGCAAGTCATAAACAAGAGACCAAAGGACCTCGCATCAAAGTGCTCCTATGTTAAAGAAACAATTACAACTGCAATTTCCTAATATAACCCTACGTAAAACTTTGAAATGGTTACCCAGTCATGTTAAAGAAACAATTACAACTGCAATTTCCTAATATAACCCTATGTAAAAGTTTGAAATGGTTACACCAGTATCACCAATTGAACAAACTGCATGTAATTCAAAAAACAACCATAAGCTTATATACCATGCAACATATTAGACACATAGCTCATGTAGATTCGGAGATTTTTAAAGGCTTTTGTTTAATGGCTTTACTCAATGTAATAGTGTGACCCACAGGGCAGGACCAAACTTGAGTCAATTAAACAGACTTAGTAGAGAACCATAAGTTTATGCTACATGCAAAATAATGGTATATGGTAGTTTCAGAGAAGATCGTTTATAACTCTATGTAAATGGGTGTAGACAAACATGACCCCAGAGTCACTAGTATAGCAAATATGGTAGAGGACCTAAATCTTATATATATACACATGCAAAATATTAGAAGTCTAGCTTTGTAGTTCTAGAACATTTTGTTTTTAAAAGATTGTCCTATATAACTGTATGTAAATATGTGGCCCCTGGGGCGGGGCCAAATAGGATCCATGGGTAACCATTTTAATTTGTTTTTGTAGCAGACCATAAGCCATAAGCTTATGCCATATGCAAACTATTAGGCCTCAAGCACTTAAGGTTTCAGAGAAAACGATTTTTTTTAAAGAAACCTGATAACTCTAATAGCAGGAAACAGCTACCATGTTGTCACTGCTATCATGGATTTTTTCTTTCTCTAAAATGTACTCAAAAACATGGTACCAGTAAGAATTTGCCACCTGAGATGGTAGCAAAAGATTGTCTGGCTCATGGTCTAATAAAGACGGTCTATGGGCAACAGAATAACTGACCCGCATTGACGGCCCACGCACAACAGAATAACAGACCAGCACTGACGGTTATAAACAACACAACCTTATTCTCATTAAATATATCAGACTATTGTCGGCTCTACTTTACCAATGTTAAGTTCCGACGTTTTCTTTGCCTACATCGACCCTAAATATTTAATAATGTGTCTTGAGTGTGAATGTGTTACCTCCGAGATAGGACATATTCCAGCTAAGTCAATGAAGCCCGTCACTATATTGAGGCAGTGGCTTGAGTGTATTGCGACAGTGAATCCAGGGTCAGGATAGAGCATACACGCTGTACTCATTCATATTTATTACAAGGTGAGCAGTTGCCAGAATGTATACCCTGTTTTGCACCATTAACAGTCAAACAAATCTTGTTGGAATGTGTAGACTTTGATCCTTTGCGACAAAGATACTACACAGTTAATACTTTGAAAGAGTTATTTGATACTATAGATTTTAGTCTTGTTTTAGATTTCCTTAAATAAATCTGACTTTATAAATCAATATAATATTTTCCTATATATATTAACTTGTTTATAAGCCCGTTGGTGGGCATTTGTTGATTTACATATGTCACAAAATGTCATGGGTAGAGCGTATTGGTCGTACATAGCTCTTGTAATTTGTCAGTTACACCCTAATCTATTGTTCGAGTTGAAACAAATTCACAATATCCATGATATATTCATGTAACACGTAAAAGCGTGCACATTTTAAGTGGCCGCCAGAGAGGCCGTGTCATAAGTTTTATTTTTGTGCTAATGCATGTAAACGTATAGGTCTATCTTCCTTAAACGGCAAAATTGTGTAACGGCCTCTCGTTAACTGAACGGGGGAAATAATGGTTTGGGCGTAATGTTTGCTATAAAACCCATTGTCTCCTAGTTCTTGCCGGGATTGCTTGATATAGTTGCTTTGTTGGAACAGAGATTGGACGGCGAAATTCACAGGCAATATGTGGTCAGTATTTATTTTATTAGTTTTTATCGTACATTTGTATTCAGTGGGCGGCGCCATCTTTGTTGGCCGTTACGACATCCGGTTAGCTTTGATGTTTCTCAAACATTAACTTTAGACTAGCATATGATTTTGAAGTTACTTTATTAGATGTAATTATTGTAATTGATCATTAATTGTAAAACAATATTAATTGGATAACAGTGGATAATAGGTGCATTAGTTAACGTTGGCGTATAACTCTGTGATTGTAATACACGATTGTTAACATTAGTTAACAATGAGATGAGTGACTAGGATAAATGTTCGACGCGTATGCATAGCGTTGTATAATGTGGTCATTAGTTGACATGCGTGCATGCATAACTCAGTGAGTGTAATATACGAGTGATTTGATAATGTTTATATTACATGTATTAGGGGCACTGATTAACAGCGACGTACATGGCTTATACATGGCGTTGTAGAATATGTATACATTGCTACTCATCATTAGTACAGCTTACATATATGTATTGAATAATGATTTGTTTGGGTAATGATAATTTATTATTATGCAAGACTGTTATATTTGTCAACCAACATCTAAAACGTATGTATAAATACAGCCTAAGCCATCTAGGTTTGGATATTCCGGAGTGAGGCTAAGCGTCCACGGATAACGTAACGAGCGGTGGAGACGGTCCCCGCAACCTCAGTGGAGGTTAACCATCATTACATCGCGTACAACCCTTACAGAAGGCATTTGACGACAATCACCCATTGGATTCGCGCATCATCATCTTCATGAGCTCTCGCGCATCACAGTTATCACGCTAGATAATAAATCAACATTGTTATAACTTTAACAACACCTTAGTTTCTTATACATTCAGTATTTATAACAATACTAAAAACGTCTTAAACGTTCGTGAGAACATTCTTTTCATAGTTCATTTGTGTATTCGCTTGTTTTTTTTAGATAATTGTATATATATTTAACATATTTTAAAAGTTGCATTAAACTTATGTAAATGCATTCACTGTCATTGATTCTTTCCTGAGTTAGCCCCAACCACTAGGGTCATCCTGTGACAACTGGTGTCAGAAGTGGGATTTTGGGCAACTACGGAGGGAAAGAATCAATAAGTGATCTTTATTATGATATACTAAATCTCTACTTATTATTTTAGAATTGTGTACCACCCTCTGATCCATCAAGGCGACTGTCGACGATCACGGCCACAGCTTGGAAGACAAGTCAATACACGACAAGGGTAGGGTAAGTCCAAACTGTTGTTTTGTACGTTCTCAATAATTTGGGTGTTTGTTTTTACCTCCATAAAATATACCAATAGTATCCAATTAGGTTGGCGAACAAGACATTCTACTCATGTTGTGACACTCGAGTATACTTATATAAATATACATGTACATGTTATACACATTTCTATGATTGTTTAAGGTTTATGTCCAATGTCAAATATAGATATTTTATGTAGTGTATATGTTTTGTGGAAGCTAGATACTATCTATACATAACCGTTAGTAGTTAGCGCTAGTACAAATGTGTATGTAACTTGTCCTATG
This sequence comes from Cyrtodaria siliqua, assembly GCA_037043455.1. NCBI lineage: Eukaryota > Metazoa > Mollusca > Bivalvia > Adapedonta > Hiatellidae > Cyrtodaria > Cyrtodaria siliqua. The sequence goes on along the minus strand of JAWPHD010010915.1, from coordinate 13,479 downwards.
ATGATGCCCAGGTATTTACTGAGGACACAGTGACTTACCATTAGTAGTTAGTAGAGTAGAATCATTAGTGACTTGTGTATTGTAATTATTGCAGTGAATATTCCACAATGTCTATAACCATGACGTCCATAAAGGAACTTACGGAAATGGGTAAGGAGTTAGGGTATGCTGGAGAGGAGCTTAGAACCTCTGTTAGAGACGAACAGGCTAGGGAAAGGGAATTTCGACTTAAGGAAAGAGAATTAGCAAAGCAGGAAAGAGATGAAGAAAGTATACTAGCTAAAGAGAAGCTAGATGCTGAGAATGATAGGTTAGAAGTAATGAATGAATGAATGGTGTTTTACGGCACGTCGACACATAAATAGGTCATATTGTGCGCAAAAAAATATATAAAAAATGAAGTATTAATTAAAAATTAAAGTAAATATTTAAAGATAAAACTATTAAAAAAAAAAAAAGGGATGATAAGGTGTAATATAAACTATGTATGTAAATCAATAAATGCCCGGCAACGGGTATATAAACAAGTAAATATATATAAGAACACATTACAATGATTTATATAGTCTGATCTCTTTCAGGAAATCTAAAACAAGACTAAAATCTACAGTATCAAATAACTCTTTCATAGTATTAACATTGTAGTACCTTTGACGCATAGGAACAAAGTCTACACATTCCAATAATATGTGTTTGACCGTTAACGGTGCAAAGCAGGGTATACATTCTGGTAATTTCTCACCTTGTAATAAATATGAATGAGTATAACGTGTATGCCCTATCCTGCACCGGGCTAGGACAACTTCCTCTCGACGAATGGGTCTACTAGAAGAACGCCATTCTCCGAGTAACGGTTTAATTGGATGTAGTTTATTGTTAACTGACAAATCCCAAGCGGCTTGCCTGCCAAGAGTTACGAATATATGTGTTAATACAACTTTTAAAATCAGTATAAGGTAATTTGGTATTAGTTACATGTAAATCTAATGCTGCCTTAGCAGCACTATCAGCTCTATCATTACCAGGTATTCCTACATGGCTTGGAAGCCAGCAGAAAATAATAACATTATCAATTATAAGAGAATTGTACTTTTCTAAAAGTTGAAGCACAACTGGGTTATCATGTTTCATATTACCCAGTGCTTGAAGAGATGAAAGGGAATCAGAAAATATTACAAAATGGTCATCATCAGATTCCTGAATATGATTTAAGGCAAGTTCAATTGCCTTAAGTTCAGCTGAAAAGATAGAGTCCTTATCAGGCATGCGGCTCTTTATGCTGTGTTTGTGAACAACAGCTCTGCAGCTACCTTATCTCCATCTTTAGAGCCATCTGTGTAGATATGCTGAAAGTTACTGTATTTCGATTTAATTTCATTAAATTTGCTTTGAAAGACAGTAGGGTCTGTACTGGATTTGTTATTATTACAAAGATCAAAATAATTGTTGGAGTTTCCAAAGTCCACGGTGGAATTTGTGGTACTTTGTACTTGGCAATCAAATTTAGGTCGATTTCAGTGTCTCTTAATTTTGGTTTAATACGAAGACCAAATGGTCGAATGGCCTTCGCTTTTCGATCAAAAAGAGGTTCACAACTAGGATTAAAAACATTATCGAAAGTTGGGTTTGAAGGGTTAGACTTTAATTTAATGGCGTATTGAAGAGCTAATTTGTCTCGTCTGTGAGACAGTGATGGTTCATTGGCTTCAACATATAGACTTTCGGCTGGTGATGTACGAAAGGCACCTAAGGCGAGTCGTAATCCTTGATTATGTATAGGGTCGAGCATCTGCAAGTACGACTTGCGAGTCGATCCATATACTATTGAGCCGTAGTCCAGCTTGGATCTGATAAGAGATCTGTAAAGTCGCAAGAGGACTTTTCGATCTGCTCCCCAATTAGTGTTTGCAACAACTTTAAGTAAGTTAAGAGCTTTAAGGCATTTGGCCTTCAAGTATTTAATGTGTGGTATAAACGTTAATTTACGGTCGAAAATAAGACCAAGGAATTTTGTCTCATCCACTACTGGTATTGGTGACCCATCCAGTGTTAGATGAGGGTCTTCATGATGTTTACGAAGTTGACAAAAGTGCATACAATTAGTTTTAGATTTAGAAAATTTAAAACCATTTTCATCAGACCAGGTCTGAAGTTTATTGAGACATTGTTGTAATTGTCTCTCGATAGTATTCATGTTTTTTGCACGATAACATATAACAAAGTCGTCAACATATAGCGAACAATCCACACCTGGATTGATGCATTTTACTATACTGTTAATCTTTATATTAAAAAGTGTGACAGATAGTATGCTGCCCTGTGGAACACCCATCTCCTGTTCATGAATATCAGAGAGGGTTGAACCCATTCGGACACGAAACTGTCTATCATCTAAGAATTTCTCTATAAAAATGGGTAATCGGCCTCTAAGACCAATGTCATGTAGATCATTCATAATACCGTACTTCCATGCAGTATCATAAGCTTTCTCCAAGTCAAAAAATACAGCGACTAAATGTTCTTTTTTTATGAAAGCTTCCCTAATAAACAATTCAAATCGTATGAGATTGTCTGTTGTGCCTCGTTGGCGCCGGAATCCACTTTGATACTTTGTTATCAGTTTGTTGGACTCCAGGTACCAAACGAGTCTCTCATTAATCATTCGTTCCATGGTTTTACATATACAACTCGTTAAAGCGATTGGGCGATAATTTTTTGGGTCCGTATGATCCTTTCCAGGTTTGGGGACTGGAATAACGATTGCTTCCCGCCAAGAATCGGGGAAGATTCCCGTCACCCAAACCTTATTAAATATATCAAGAAGGGTAGAGAGACAGGATTCAGGTAAATGTTTAAGTAATTGATAATGGATATCATCAGGACCAGCTGATGTATCATGAGCCTTTTTAAGGGACTCTCGAAGTTCTTTGAGAGTGAATAGTTTATTGTATTTCTCCAAGTTTTTCGACTTGAAGTTCAGCTTCTTCTGTTCTTTTTGTTTCTTATTTGTCAGAAAATTTGGTTGACAATTTTCAGAAGAAGAATTTTTTGAAAAAGTTTCTGCCAAAGTGTTTGTAATATCTTTGACAGATGTTATATCTCCATTATCTGTTTTAAGATGATTTACAGAACTAGAATTACCTTTACCACTTATTTTCCGGACCATGTCCCATGTCTTCTTAAGAGATGAGCGAGAACTCATCCTAGAGACGTAAGATCTCCAGGATTTCCTCTTGCTATCCTTAATAGTACGACGGGCTTTCGCACGAAAAACTCTAAAGTTATCTAAATTTGTTTGAGTTGGCCGCAAGTTAAAATTATTTAATGCAGCTTTACGATCGCTGACTGCCTTTTTGCAGTCATCGTCGTACCATGGTTTATGTGGGCGTTTAGGATTTGCCGAGGTTTTTGGAATAGTTTGATCAGCTATATCGTGAAGAGTTTTGGTAAAAAGAGCAGTAGCGTCTTCGACATCCTCGAAAACGGAAGGCTTTAATTGTTCCTCGCAAAGAGATTGAAACGTAGTCCAATCAGCCTTGCGAAGTTTCCATCGTTGCGTTTTTTCGAGAAGTGGAGGGCCGATATTTTCAAGAAATATGGGGAAGTGGTCACTTCCACAGAGGTCGTCTCCAACACTCCACGAAAAATCCATCAAATGCGTTGGATCGCATATTGTTAAATCAATGGAAGAATGAGAGCCTGTAGCAGGATGTAAGTAAGTATGCGATTTATTATTAAAAAGACAAAAGCTTGCAAATTTGTTTTCAACGCAACAGGTCTGTGAGGAATGTTTCGATTAATGATTATCGAAACTCCACCAGTCGCCTTGTCCCCGGTATCACAAATATGATTGTATAGTGAGTATTGTTTAAAAGATGCCTTATCACTTGTCTTCAAGAATGTTTCTTGAAGACAAAAGGCAATAGGGTTGTGTTCATTTAAAATTAAGCTGATTTCGTTATAATTTGGTTTCAAACCTCGACAATTCCATTGAATGATCTTATTAGTTTTACCCATTATTGAGCGTTAAGGCGACTTTTAATTTTATTTTTATTTTTGGCCTTAGATTTAGGAGAGGTCTTAGGAGACTCAAGCAGCGACATATCCACTGATGAATCCTCCTCCCTGGAAGAAGTCGGCTGAAGTGGCACCTCAACTAACTTTTCATGCGAGGATGGAAGTGGCAGTGCAGCTGCCGGCTCTGAAATGTCCATGAGCTGTTCGAATTTGTTATGCAGCTCAATAGGGCCGTTAGACACCTTTGGCTGCTCCTTGTGCTCCCTAGTTTGAGAAGCACTAGGCTTTCCAACTTCCTTAGTTGGAGCAGCACTAGGCCTTCCAACCGAGGTAGTATTAGGCCTCACGACTGGGGAACTTCTAGACTTCACAGTCTTAGAAGACCCCCCTTTCCAATTCTGAGAAATTGGCATGCTCTTGACATTGCCAGAGCTTGCCGATTTTGTGTTTGATTTAAATGAAAAAGTTTGATTAGATGACAAGCTTAATTTGGGTTTGTTAAGTTGTATTTGTTGACTTTTGTTTGGATTTGATACTTAGGAAGTATTCTTTGTATTTTGAATTTCTGACTGTGGTTCGTATTGCGTACCTGCATCCCTGCATTCTGTGTGTGTTGCTTTTGTTTTGAGAATAGATGCGTAAGAGGTTGGACTTGAAATTTTATATTTTTCTTCTATCAATTTCCGTGCTTCTGGAAAGGGAATGTTTTGTGTATATTTAACTGTTATGATTTCTTTTTCTTTTTTAAATTTTTCACATGATTTTGAATTTGCGTGATGTCCCAGACCGCAGTTGGTACATTTGAGGTCGTTAGGACAATCTGGTTCGTTATGCTTGAATGCAGACTCGCCACATTTACCACAACGTTCTTCTTTAGTACACCTGGAGTTGGTGTGCCCAAAGCCTTGGCAGTTGTAGCAACGTAACGGGTTTGGAATGTAGGCGTCAACATGCAATTGCAGATATGCCACCTTTATTGTTTTTGGTAAGACGGGTGTTGAAAATGTGAGGATGATAGTATTTGTACTGATAATTTTGTCATTCCTCTTTATGGTTATTCGGCGAGCCGCAGTTACCAACTGTGGCGCAAGCTCGTGAATAATTTCGTCTTCAGGTACTCCGGAGAGATCCGGGCACCTGATGACGCCTTTGGAGATGTTCAAAGAGGAGTGAGGGTAGCATTTGACTTTTGTGTTTAAAATTTGTTTAATAGTGAGTAAATTATCCGAATGAGATTTTTTTTCTGTTTCAATAAGAAGAGTTTTGTTCTTTAATTTTTTTATCTGTTTAACATGTCCAGCAATGGAATGGACAGTTTTCTCTATTACAAAAGGTGACATATCTGCAACAGGCCTTTCCCCGTCTTTCGATTCGATAATAAGAAAACGAGGAAAGGACTGGTTAATCACTGGTTCCTCAGTATCAGATTCATGTTCTGTTTTTTTCCGTTTGTTAGTAGTTTGTGCGTTTTGTGATGCCATGCTGTGGCGTTAATAATTCATCTTCCACGCTTCTCACCCACCTCGGAGTCTAACAAGGGGACATTTGCTGTGGATATCCAACAGCAAAATGCCAAGAATACGTAGAAGGTATACTCATATAAAGCTAACGCATCAGACCCCCCCCCCCCCATACCACCCAGTGGACATAACCCCTTAACTAAAAAGTCAAAGAGCCGCACTTATGTTCCGCTTAAAAAGTGGCACAAGTATAGCCATATAGCGTTTTGAAATACATGATTAGCCCGTGCGCCACCGCCATAAAAGACCCTATCTATATAATGTTTAAAGTAGAACAATATAAAAAGTAAGTTAAGATACAGTGTACGGGTACTGTCTGAATAATAAGGTCGGATCTCTTATAGCTGGCGTGACAAACCGATTGATCAGATCGGGCCAAATCTGACCGCCCGTCTAGTTGAAGTCCGAACCAAAGTGGTGTGTTGCAACTTGGAGATAACTACCAGATCTCCACGCCACTCAACCACCAGGACTCCCTTCTCCAACGACACGGGTCGCCACCCACGGTCAACAGGTGGGTTACATTTCGGGGGGGGGGGGGGGGTTATACCCCTCTGCTAAGTAACGAGCAGTCGGTTGATTCTTAACCCCCCACCACCGACTGGGGGGGTTAGAAGTAGAGGTTAGAAGTAGAAAGTAGATTAGCTAAAGAGAAGCGAGATGATGATTAAGAGAAGGTATAATTAGAAGGTGGACTAGCCACAGAGAAGTTAGAATTAGAAGGTATGTTAGCTAAAGAGAAGCGAGATGATGAAAGTAGATTAGTAAGGGAGAAGAAAGAGGCGGATAAAGAGCAGATAGAATTAGCACGGCAGTTAGAACATGAGAGGTTCGAAACAGATGGTACACTAGCGAAGGCTAAGACAATGATGGAGAGGAGAAATCAGAGTTTGATCACAAGTTAGCTTTAGAGTTGAAAGCAGCTAAGACACATAGTAAGGACAGTGGAACTATAGGGAAAAATAGTCATTCTGGGAAGGTAAAAGGTCCGAAGTTACCATACTTTGATGCTGACAATGATAACATGGACAGTTACTTGTTACGGTTTGAACGTTATGGTGAGTTACAGGAATGGACAAAATATAAGTGGGCAGTTCATTTAAGTGCGTTATTGAGAGGCAAGGCCTTAGATGTATTTTCTAGATTACCTAGTGTAGACTCTCTTGACTATGACAAGTTAAAGGATGCTCTGCTAAAGAGATTTGAGTTAACTGAAGAAGGTTTTAGAAAGCGGTTTAGAGCTTGTTTGCCTGAGAAAGGCGAGTCATTTATTCAGTTTATTAGTAAGTCTAGAAATTACTTAGATAGGTGGATAGAGTTAGGGAAGGTAGCGCAGACTTATCAGGGCCTCATAGATTTCTTGTTGCGGGACCAGCTATTCAATGTTTGTAGTAGAGATCTGTTCTTATTTCTGAAAGAAAGAAAATTAGCCAGTGTAGAAGAAATAGCAACACAAGCAGATCAGTTTGCCGAGGCTAGAGGTGGAGCTCATAATGTAGTGTCGAAAGACAGAACATTTAGAGATAGGCAAGGGGACGATCATAGTAATAAACAGATAGGCCAGAGTGGAAACTATAGAGATGGAGGTAGTTCCATGGGTGCTAGAGGAGGTAGCAATAGTGGTAATATAGGTAGACCTTTTTATTCGTTGTCGTCACTGTAATGGGAATCATGCTTCACATGAGCGTAGGAAAGCGGTGAAAGTGTCCGCTGTCGAAGACAATTTTAGTGACAATAGTAGAGTGGACAACAATGTAGGGAGTGAGAACCAAGGTTTTAACAACCCATGGAATTTCGGTAGAGGTAGAGATGGTCAAAACCGAGGTAGAGGTAGTGGCAGAGGTAGTAATAGTCCGGTTATTAAAACCGAGAGTAGAAGCTGTTGTGTTAAAGCGGATGGCATAATGGCGAAGATCGGAACATGTTTCTTTCCGTATGCAAATCTTCCAATGGCAGATGGTAGAGTGAATGGCACGGACGTAATTGTAATGAGGGATACAGGTTGTACAGGTGTGGTAGTTAGGCGTAGTTTAGTTACGGATGACCAGTTGGTAGGTAAACAGTCACCGTGTTTGTTGTTAAATAAGTCGGTAGAGCACGTGCCAATAGCGAGAATAGATGTAGATACACCTTTAGTTAAAGGGAATACAGAGGCACTATGTATGGACGAACCGATGGATGATTTAATGATAGGGAACATAGAAGGTTCAGCACTTCCGGTAATGTCCGATTTTAGAAGTAGCATAAGTAATGCAGTAGAGACTAGAGCGCAGGTTCAGAAGCAAGCTCAGGCTTATAGAAAATTAAAGGTTCCTGCAGCCGTAGGCGACATATCCAAAGCGGAGTTTATAGAAGCACAAACTCAAGACGAGTCATTATGTCCTTGTAAAGTGAAGGCCAAGGATGGTGTAGTGAAGAAGTGTAAAGGGTCCGGTAGTTGTAAGTTTGTACATAAGAATAGGTTATTGTACAGAGAATTTGAAGATAGTGGTGGTAGACAGTTTCACCAATTAGTGGTACCTACCCAGTATAGAACGACAGTGCTTAAGGTAGCTCATGAGTCGATTATGGGAGGTCATTTAGGCGTAAAGAAAACGTCAGATAGAGTATTGGCAGAATTTTATTGGTCAGGCGTTAGTGGAGATGTAACTAGGTATTGTAGGTCCTGCGATGTATGCCAAAGGACAGTACCAAGAGGTCGAATGACCAAAGTACATTTAGGTCAGATGCCACTGATAGATACACCATTTAAGCGGGTAGCCGTAGACATAGTTGGACCAATTTTTCCAGTGTCGGATAGGAAAAATAGGTACATTTTAACCATGATAGACTATGCAACTCGGTATCCGGAGGCAGTAGCATTGTCCTCAATTGAAACTGAGAGAGTAGCTGAGGCATTAGTTGATATGTTCAGTAGGCTAGGTGTACCAGAGGAAATGCTGACTGATTGTGGGTCACAGTTTACGTCAGAACTTATGGCTGAAGTAAGCAGGTTATTGTCTTTGCGTCAAATCATGACAACACCATATCACCCTATGTGTAACGGGTTAGTCGAACGATTTAACGAGACGTTAAAGCAAATGTTACGGCGTATGTGTACAGCGAGACCCAAAGATTGGGACAAGTATCTCAATGCTTTATTGTTTGCATTTAGAGAGGTTCCACGAGAGAGTTTAGGATTTTCTTCGTTTGAGTTATTGTACGGTAGATCAGTTAGAGGTCCCATGAGGATTCTTAGAGAGATGTTAGCAGGTGAAGTAGATAGTGATGAAGGTCTAAAGGAGAAACTAGAGGAGACTTGTAAGATAGCTCAAAGTCAGTTAGTTAAGGCAAGTACCAAGTACAAACGGTACTATGATCAGAAAGCTAGAGCTAGGAAATTTAAGATAGATGACCAGGTGTTACTGTTACTCCCGATCGGCAATAACAAGTTGTTATTACAATGGAAAGGTCCGTTTTACGTTAGAGGGATAGTGAACACTATGGATTACCGTATCGAGATAACGGAAAGTTACAGACCTTTCATGCCAATATGCTGAAAGAGTATATCAGTAGAACCGATACTGTGCAACAAGGGGTGTTAACTGTAGTTAATGTTGCAGTTATTGAGGATAGTGAGGAAGACAGTAGTGAGGACACTAGTCCCATGTATTTTCCCACTAGTGTAGGTAGGGAGACAGCAGCCGATGTAGACATATCGGACATGCTTAGTGTAGAGCAGCAACGAGAGATGGGTAGTTTACTCTTGGAGTTCAGTGATGTCTTGTCCGAAAACCCGGGGCAGACAGAGGGAGTGCAACATGATATTGTACTCGCATCAGGGGAACCAATTAGAATTAATGGGTATCCCATTCCATTTCACTCCCGATCAATTGTTGATGAGGAGGTGAAAGACATGTTGAAATTGGGTGTCATCGAACCTTCAAACGCCCCCATTGTCATCCCCAGTCGTGCTTATTAAGAAGAAGGATGGGTCAATTCGATTCTGCATCGATTTTAGACAGCTAAATAAACTGATGCAGAGCCAGTGCCTAATATTGAGGAGGTATTCTCTAAACTTGCGGGATATTCGTATTTCTCCAAGTTAGACCTCAGTAAAGGTTATTGGCAAGTCCCATTTTCAGACCAAGCTAAAGAGATGACCTCCTTCGAAACTTCGCAAGGACTTTTTAAGTTCAAGGTCATGCCCCTTGGTCTCGTAAACGCACCAGCAATATTCTGTAGGTTGATGAGGAAAGTCCTGAAGGATTTGTCCAACACAGACAGTTTTGTAGATGACATCCTGGTGTTTAAAGCCACATTTGAAGACCATATTACGGCTCTACGTAACCTGTTGGAACGGCTACGCCGGTTTAAACTGACTGCAAAACCTAGCAAGTGTCACATAGGTTACGCAGATATAGAGTGTCTGGGTCATGTTGTCGGGAGGGACCAGAAATTGAAACCCAACCCCGACAAGGTTAAGGCAATTCAGGAAGCACCAAGACCCGAGACAAAGAAACGAGTTAGGTCATTATTAGGGTTGGCGGGTTTTTACAAGAAGTTTATCCCAAACTGTTCTGCTATAGCTGCACCTTCGTCAGACTTGACAAAGAAAGGTCAACCCAATAGTATAACTTGGGGGGAAAGCCAGGAGCGAGCTTTTGTCTCTTTAAAGGGGAGTCTGGTCAAAACCCCAATACTAAAATTACCTGAACTTGACCAGGAGTTTATCCTCAGAACGGATGCCTCCGATATCGGGGTGGGTGCAGTCCTACTGCAAGAGCAAGATGTAGTCTCCCCGTGGCTTACGCAAGTCGGAAACTACTACCCCGGGAATGTAACTACTCTGTTATCGAAAGGGAGTGTCTTGCAGTAGTGTGGGGTGTTAGTAAATTCCACCGATATGTTTTTGGTACAGGAATTTGTCTTGGAAACTGACCACCAACCGTTAGCTTACATGAACAAAGCTAACAGTAGGTTAATGAGGTGGGCACTGACTCTGCAGCCTTACCGGATGAAAATTAAAGCAATCCGAGGAAATGACAATATTGGGGCAGACTATTTAAGTCGCCGCACATAATGACAGGTTTAGTACTATAGTAGTTTATGTTACGACAGTGTAGTGTAAAATTGTAGAATATTGTTGAAATTTAAATGTTGCTTATTATGCAACCATGTCTTTTGCTAGGACTAATTAATAGTTTAATCATTTTGTTGAATTTTAAAAAGTGTAGCACTTTCTTTAAGTGGGGAGATGCTGTCACAAAATGTCACGGGTAGAGCGTATTGGTCGTACATAGATCTTGTAAATTGTCAGTTACACCTTAATATATTGTTCGAGTTGAAACAAATTCACAATATCCATGATATATTCATGTAACACGTAAAAACGTGCATATTTTAAGTGGCCGCCAGAATGGCCGTGTCATAAGTTTTATTTTTGTGCTAATGCATGTAAACGTATAGGTCTATCTTCCTTAAACGGCAGCATTGTGTAAGGGCCTCTCGTGTAGATTTTAATACTGCGAGTTTAGCCACGTACGTCACGGACTGAACGAGGGAAATAATGGTTTGGGCGTAATGTTTGCTATAAAACCCATTGTCTCCTAGTTCTTGCCGAGATTGCTTGATATAGTTGCTTTGTTGGAACAGAGATTGGACGGCGAAATTCACAGGCAATATGTGGTCAGTATTTATTTTATTAGTTTTTATCGTACATTTGTATTCAGTGGGCGCCGCTATCTTTGTTGGCCGTTACGACATCCGGTTAGCTTTGATGTTTCTCAAACATTAACTTTAGACTAGCATATGATTTTGAAGTTACTTTATTAGATGTAATTATTGTAATTGATCATTAATTGTAAAACAATATTATTTGGATAACAGTGGATAATAGGTGCATTAGTTAACGTTGGCGTATAACTCAGTGATTGTAATACACGATTGTTAATTAGTTAACAATGAGATGAGTGACTAGGATAAATGTTCGACGCGTATGCATAGCGTTGTATAATGTGGTCATTAGTTGACATGCGTGCATGCATAACTCAGTGAGTGAAATATACGAGTGATTTGATAATGTTTATATTACATGTATTAGGGGCATTGATTAACAGCGACGTACATGGCGTATACATGGCGTTGTAGAATATGTATACATTGCTACTCATCATTAGTACAGCTTACATATATTTATTGAATAATGATTTGTTTGGGTAATGATAATTATGCAAGATTGTTATATTTGTCAACCGACATCTAACACGTATGTATAATTACAGCCTAAGCCATCCAGGTTTGGATATTCCGGAGTGGGTCTAAGCGTCCACGGATAACGTAACGTAACGAGCGGTGGAGACGGTCCCCGTACCTGCGTAAGTATGGCCAGGTTTTATTAGCGACAACCCCCGGGACACAAGATGGGCCCGTTATCAGTCCTCACTGGAGGAACATCACCCACAATCTCAGTGGAGGTTAACCATCATTACATCGCGTCATCAACACTTACAGAAGGCATTTGATGACAATCACCCATTGGATTCGCGCATCATCATCTTCATGAGCTCTCGTGCATCACAGTTTTCGCGCTAGATCATAAATCAACATTGTTATAACTTTAACAACACTTTAGTGTCTTAAACATTTAGTATTTATAACAATACTAAGAACGTCTTAATCGTTCATGAGAACATTCTTTTCATAGTTCATTTGTGTATTCGCTTGTTTTTTTAGATAATTGTATATATATTTAACATATTTTAAAAGTTGCAATAAACTTATGTAAATGCATTCACCGTCATTGATTCTTTCCTGAGTTAGCCTCAACCACTAGGGTCATCATGTGACAACATATATACATAGTTTATATTACTATCATATCATCCCTTATTTGTAGATAGTTGTATCTTTATACATTTACATTATTTTTAATTACTACTTCATTCTTTCATGATTCATCGGTTTTTGCGCACAATATGACCTATTTATGTGTCGGCGTGCCGTAAAACACCATTCATCCATCCATTCTGTTTTTGTGCAGATACATTATGAGAAAAAACAGTGACTTGAACTGGCTTTTATTATTTATTTTTAGCTCGACTATTCGAAGAATAAGAGAGCTTATGTAATCACCCCGGGGTCGGCGACGGCGTCCCACATCATAAAATGTGTCCCATTTTACATCCAATTTTGCGTGTAAGCTGTGTTTACAAGTCTATATCTCTTACAATTCTTACCCTAGCACAACCAAATTTGGCCATTAGCTTCCTTATAGCATTATCTTAAGGGTTGCTTAAGTAATTTTGGTTCCTGTATCCCCTGGGCTCCCATGGAACCAAAATTCTGATAGCCCTTAAAATGTGTCTGTTTCACATCAAATTTTGCGTGTAAGCTGTGTTTACAGGTCTATATCTCTTACATTTCTTGTCAGAGCTGAACTTAATTTTAGAATTATTTCCTTATAGTATGTTGAAAAAGGGTTAAATAAGTAAATTTGTCTTCTGCAAATTCTGGGCTCCCATGGAACCCAAATTGTGATGGCCCATAAAATGTGCAATAAAGGTAGATCTAGGTTTGCATGTAAGAATGTATATATCTATAATTTTGGTTTGGGATTTCTTATAGCATTATGCATCTTATTCATACTTCACCCATAGTGGGACATGGGCTTCCTCCTCAGACCCCACCCGCCGCCCCCACTCCCACCCCCATCCATGCATTTTTTTGCCTATTTCTATGTTTTTTTAGTCAATTCTTACACATATATGTTGCCGCCTCATCCCACCCACCCCCACTCCCGCCTGTCATCCCCGCTCCCCCCCCCCCCACCCCCACTTGAAAATCTATTTTTTTTTACATATTTCTGTGTTGTTTTTGTCATATTTTTAAACGTGTCCCCTCCCCCTCCGCCCCCCCCTCCCCGCCCCCCCCCCACCCCCCACCCCCCTCCCGCCTCCTCCGC
>JAWPHD010010914.1:0-88697 GCA_037043455.1 Cyrtodaria siliqua | reverse complement strand
ACATTTTTAAGGAAACTGTCAAAGACACCTTCATATGAAGTATACGCAGAAGTAGCTAAGCAAAATAGAGATATAATAACCGTCTGGGTCGGCCCAAAGCCTATGTTCTAATCAACGGATATGACGCCATATGCTAAGCTCTTGTTAATCAAGCGTCAGACCAAACTGGTTCACGCAATTAAATTTGCTTTGAAAAACCGGAAAATGTAAATTACTATCAGAATCGTAATTTTTAGTATGAGTTTTGAGGTCACGAGGATGGACCTATTCAAACACTCTAGAGTATGGTTATATAAATTATATATTTATAATATGAAAACATATTTCCGATTTTGAATGTGCTCTATTGATTCATTTTCCAAACGAGATAAAAAAAGTAAATATTGATAATATACTCTTCAAAATTGCACATAACGTGCATTATTAATCTAGCTGCCTATATATGTTGCACTTAACTGCTCCTTACCACACCAGCCTCGTCGATTTCCCGTACCCGGTAATAACCGTTTATAGATTTATTATTGGCATATATACGAAACGCAAAAGAAACGCAACACGGGAATTTCCGCTATATTTTGATATACTGCTACTTAATTCCACATAATATTCCAAAGAAATCCAGATTTTTTGTGTAAAAAAAATGTTGCAATTAATTCGAGCAAGGACACAAATGTGATGTTGTAGACGTTTTAATCACAGTACACCTTAGTAATAAGAAATTTTAAACTCCATATAAAGGCAGTTATTACATGTGTTTACTATTATATAGTAACAAAAACGGCCCGTTTTTCGTGTAATACCGGCGTTTCTATGCGTTCATATACACAAGCGCGTGAAACGGCGGACGAAAATCCATATGAAGGTCAAAAAACCATATGACGGGCCGAAAATCCATATTAAATCTAGACTGCGAATACATACATTTAGCATTAAGTATAGATATTTGTTTTAATAATCGACCACGAACCCAGTCAAATCGTTCATCGACACGTGCATAAAACGACAAACTGCGTCGGTTAAAAATGGCAGCCAGAATGCTCGTACCATGCCAAAATTACAAATCTATTGTAGTTGTACTTTTGTTGTCATATATTGACCTGACAAATGGGCTCGCACCCTCACCGCTAAAGCATAGATTTGTTTTTGCCGGAGTACGTTCTGTTCATGAAACGTAGAAAAATAAGTTCCAGACCATCTCCGACACCCCCACCCACACCCCCACACACCCTACAATCACTTCAGGTTTCAGAAATAAAAAAACTAAATAAATCCTGAACAAGGTCCTTCTTCTTATTAGTTTTAGATCCAAATATGTCAAAAGTGCGTAGATATAGTCTGGGAGATAAGATTCTAATGGACAAATGTATTTTATTTGTAAGTTCAATGTCACAATATATAAAAAAGGGGTGATGTAGAATTTAACACTGGATAAAACACAGGGGAGATATTTTGTTACCCTCTTCCTTGCCAAAATGGACTATATGTTTCATATTGACAAACTGTAAACATGTTTTATATGATAAAACATACATATGTGTAAATAATAAACTATTTTTAAACGTGCCCATGAATTCAATCCCCAGAAAATATCCGGACTTCTGTTTCTATTATGCTTTCAACACAATTATAAATTATTTCTATTTCAAGATAACAGGTGTTCTCTGCTCAAATTAGTTGTGTTAATAGTGAATACTTGTTTTGAATGCCAGCTTGAAACATAGTATAATGTTACTGTGCATGTATTCACTTGCTATTGTTTATAAGTTGCTGTTGTTATCAAGGCCTCATGGAAGATACGTGTTGTGCAATTGTTTGTATAATCATTAATGAGTTTGTCCGTCATGGAAATAAAGAATTATTATTATTATATTATAAACTACCACTCTCCAACCGGTATTGCCAGTCAATTCGAAATGCTATGAATCCCTCCCACAAGCTGGCAACTGGTCATTGTATGAACAAACTTCCAGTTAAATATGGTTATCATGCGTGGAAACTGGTCATTTTATGCACAACATTCCAGTTAAATATGGATATCATGCGTGGAAACTGGTCATTTTATGCACAAACATTCCAGTTAAATATGATATCATGCGTGGAAACTGGTCATTTTATGCAACAAACATTCCAGTTAAATATGGGATATCATGCGCGGAAAACTGGTCATTTTATGCACAAGCATTCCAGTTAAATATGGATATTGATATATCCCGGATTTGTTGACATTATGCATCTTTTAAGACTTTTAAATTGTTACATGATGTTACTGTTGATTGGCGATTGCTTGTCTTTAATTTATAATTATTGGTCTGAAACTGTAGCAGGTGCAACTTATAATCTTGTGGACAATTACAGTA
Organism: Cyrtodaria siliqua; assembly: GCA_037043455.1. Lineage (NCBI taxonomy): Eukaryota > Metazoa > Mollusca > Bivalvia > Adapedonta > Hiatellidae > Cyrtodaria > Cyrtodaria siliqua. The sequence goes on along the minus strand of JAWPHD010010914.1, from coordinate 86,340 downwards.
TGATTACTTTTATGACAGCTACATTCCGCGAGAAAAGATGATTTATCAACTGTTTATCAGAATTTACCGGCATGACGTCGGCCATGGTTTACTGATGCATTGTGGGTTGTTTACTTTTCCGTTGTCAATAGTAATTGCTTCCTTATTCTTAACTGTCAAACAAGATAAAGTTATGTTTAAACCGTATTCTACCATTTGGAACAGTTCATTGGTATGTTTGTTGGTTAGAATATTATTTGTAATTAATGTAAACTGTGTTTTTTATAAGACTTTCATACATTTTAAGACGTAGATTACTGTTTTTTCTGTCAAGTGTTTTGTTTGGTTGGAAACGTTCGTTTGTTCGGAAAAAGAACGTTATCGTGCGTAAGACTGATTGTTTCCGAACATCGAACGTCGAACAACCACCGAAACCCGACATTGATCATATTTTGATCATTTATTTGATCGTTTTCTTAGTTTTAATATAAATAGGCCCGAAAATTGTACGAGAGGAGTCTCGCATCATCTAGCATACAGTACACATCTTTGCTCTTGGCTATCTGCACGATTACAGTGAACTTAGGCAAATCATAAGTAAGCATCATTAATGAAGTAATACTAGATACTTAAAAGTAAAGAATATATATTTAGTTACATAACAGGTAAAATAACAGTTTATTATATAACATTGGAACTATTGATAGCATGTATTTCTAGGATCTGGTTATTGACACTAAAGATACGGAGTGCTATTGGGATTTAAGTTGCAATTCATTATTTTATTACAAAACGCGTGTGCACTAAACAGTATTTAAAGTATATTATACAACAAATCGGCAATTTTGATGAGAAGAATATATTGGGAATGTGGTGTGCTTATTTGTAGAAACAGTTGTTTTAATATACATGATTAGTATTCTTGTGCTTAATAAAAGAAGTTAAACTGTTAACAAACCGTTGTTCCTGAAATACCCTGTTACTATATTAAAAGCTAACATAACCGGAAACTACGTCTAAAGGTTGACCGTTATAATCTGATAAAAGATTAACAACAAACGGTCTAAGTTCAGAGTGATCTAAACGAAACTTGTAATTAATAGGTTAAAGGTCACCGCCAGCAGAGCGTAACAATATCATGCGTGGTAACTGGTCATTTTATGCACAAACATTCCAGTTAAATATGGATATCATGCGTGGAAACTGGTCATTTTACGCACAAACATTCCAGTTAAATATGGATATCATGCGTGGAAACTGGTCATTTTACGCACAAACATTCCAGGTAAATATGGATATCATGCGTGGAAACTGGTCATTTTACGCACAAACATTCCAGTTAAATATGGATATCATGCATGGAAACTGGTCATTTTACGCACAAACATTCCAGTTAAATATGGATATCATGCGTGAAACTGGTCATTTTATGCACAAACATTCCAGTTAAATATGAAGTTAAATAAGAATATCATACATGCCGTTCAAAAAGACTGATTTATCCCGTAAGATACTATCGCTTCTTTTCGTGAATTTACAGCTCTCTATTGAAAATGGTGAAATAATTAGTAAAAGCTATGACACGAGAGATGATTTTAATTTTGATATCGTTAATTATCTCAACTTAGATTGGGATGTTTCCCGAGCTACTTCTTACTGGGTATATATTTCTCAACTTAGAAGTTTTTATAGAGTTTGTAGTTGAAGACATTAATATTTGTCATATTTGCATGACTATGAAACTACTCCACCAGGTCAACCGTTACCATAAACTTCGAAAAATATTTGCAAAAATGTATTATCGCAACCCTGATATACTTTTAAAATAATACCTATTGCTTCAACCTGGAGTGGATATCTTTATTTACACTGTCCCATTGTATTAAAATGACATATGGTAAGAGTGAGATTTGGTGTTACCCTAGAACTTGGTTAAAAGCCCCAGCGGTCTTTTTGTCATTGACTGTTCCAAGGCAATAGCCCTATTGTAAAACCTTTTGTTTGTGATGCCATATCTTGCCATTTCGTGTTTTTGGTTGACTATTGATTTTTAATGCTACATTTCCTGTTCGAATTTTATATCTGCTTTAGAGTACGGTGGTATCAAACTTTTCAGATATAAAGGGGACAATTTCTGCCAGATAAGAATTCTTTCTAATCTTATGGTCACATCAATAGTGCTCATGTACTATATAATTGACATTGCTCATGCCTAGAATATGCGTTCGTTTGACAATTTAACTAGACCATATCCAATCAATTTTGGATATTTTTTAAATTGGCAGACCAATAATCCTTAAGCAACACAGAACAAGTATGGCTCGAGACTGGTTCCATCTCCAAAAAACGTACACAAAAGCCGTACTTTACCAGTTTGTGATATGGTTTATAGTCTTATAGACTTACACGTCCAATAGCAGCTATTTTGCTGGTACTACATGAAGTGACAGGGTGGTTACATTTCGCCGTCCTATGGCATTGGTAAAAATAAGGCGATGCAGGCAAAATAAACAAAATCTAGCCTATCAAAGCTGCCACGCTTCGGTTATCAAGTTATCAGTCAACAGTTTGGATGCTTGCCCATGTTCTTTGTCTGTGCGATATAGGAAACCCAAACAGAGCACGGTAGGATAAACAATGGTTCCAGTTGCCTAGTTCCGGTAATGTTTTACAGTGACGTTGCTGTTGAAATTCATACTTGTTTTGGCACATCACGTTGTATAGATATAATAACGCATTAAATATCGGATGACATTGTCGACATAATTATGTACATACATTTATTGGTGTTGATGTTTGTGTCGAGATATAGACGTATCTATTTCTAAGTAAATGTCGTTTTCGCTTCAAAGTGTAATCGAGGGTCGGTCATGACTTCTGGCTTTGTTTTAGTCAGTCTTCATATATAATGATTAAATCAAAGTATATGTGAAATTTTAAATGAACGCACAGTGCTATTGATTTAGAAAAGTAACATTTTAAGTAAAGTGGGTATGAGTGTTTCAGATATTGGTGTGTGTGGGTGGGATGGGGGAGCAGGTGTGGTCAACTGAACAGTTTCAATATATGATAATATTTTCGTTTGTATTTGTTTTGCTTGTCACACAGTTTAGGGAATACAATAGCTAATCTATATTAACTGCCTTGTTGTATGCCCCGTGACAATTGAATTTTAGGACCCAGGCACTTTATTCTTCTTTAGGGTGGGGGTCTAAACATAATTTGGCAACATATTGGCGTAATAGTAGCCAAAACACGCTTTAATCCCCTTTCAAATTATAAGAAAACCTACCCCTTCTGTCCTTCTTGTTCCTAGTACACCCCACATGTTGTCATTTCAATTTCCGGGAGCAAATTACCCTTTTTTTAATCTCAAAAACCGAAGAACCATTTAGGATACGTTATTTTCGTTTGTACTTAACGAACTGGCTATAAAACAGTCCGGTATTAACAACCATGTTGAACAACTCTATATATGGTTAGACTGGATAGACTTTTGCTTACACATATTTTGGCTACCCCAGATAATATATATGCGTTTGATGAATTAAAATTGATTAAATAATGTCAATATTACAAGTCCTAATAAGTGCACACTGAATGAACTGTTGAACAAATGAAGCTACAGAGAGAGAGAGAAAGAGAGAGAGAGAGAGAGATGGAGAGACAGAGAGAGACAGAGAGAGAGACACAGAGAGAGACACAGAGAGAGACAGAGAGATATTACAGTATGCATATATGTAAACGCTTTTGAGAGAAAGTGTTTGAACAAACTACGTATCCATGACAACAGTAGTGTTTGTTTAGTGCTGTGTGGCGGCCGTAAAATGTCGCACCGACTACAAAGCAGTTGTGTTATTACTTACTGGTCCTTTGGGATCATCAAGCCCAATCTGTTTGGGTTTAAAGTAGAATATCGCTTAAGCCGGTGCTAGGAGGCGTGAGAGGTGTTGCACTTTATATTATCCTCATGAACAGACTCAATAAAGAAATATAAAAAGATTGGACATGGAAAGTAGCATTCAAGGAGGACATTCAACCACAAAACACAGAAACAAACACGCAAACAGACAAACAAGAAGGCAAAAGCAATAATAAAAGCAAACGACATAAAAAACAACAAAAGGGTTGACAATAGGGCTACCGCCTTGGAAAGGTCAGTGGCAAAGTAGGCCACTGGGGGTTTAAACCGGTTCTAGGGTGCACCAAACCTCACACTTACCCTACTGTCATCCCATTAAAACAGGACAGTGTAAATAAAGAAATCCCCGCCATGATCTAATCTCTAATAAACAAGGCACCTTCAATAGGCAATATAATTAAAACACAAATATGCTCGTGTAAATATAATACAAAAACAACAATAGCCTAGAAAGCCACAATGAAGGTACTCAATGACTTGGCAGAAGCCAGAGCAACAAGGGAATAAACCATTGAGGGCACGATAAGAAAGATCATAGACAAAACAGAATCTGCTACTTTTATATCTTGTTTCTGTTTGTTGCTTCCAAGGGATCCATTTTTCAGTATTTATTGTCATTCAAACTAGCGTTTGTTTAGTGCTGTGAGGCGGCCGTAAAAAGTCGCCCGAACTACAAATCAGTAGTTTTATTACTTGCTAGTCCTTTGGGATCATAAATCCCAATATTTTTGGCTTTAAAGTAGAATATCGCTCAAGCCGGTGCTAGGAGGCGTGAGAGGTGTTGCATCTTATAATTACCCCTCATGATCAGTCTCAATAAACCGAGTCTGCTTCTTTTATCTCTTGTTTGTGTTTTTTTTCTTCCAATGGATCCACGTTTCAGTATTTGTTTATTTATATAAAACAAATGCTACAGACGTGCAGTTTTTCTAAATATTTTCTCTGACCATTTAGTTGTTTAAGGAGAAAATTGAGGATTGGGTGACATTGTTTTGGCACGGAATGGAAGCTTTTATTGTATTTCTAATGAAAAATAATCAAAGGTATTCATCCGTGCCCTAAATGTCATGCAGATAGCAACACAAACATGTGCTTTTCTGACAGGATTTTATTTTTTGGAAAATAACAGAAAAAACAAACCATCAACTGCAGTCTGGATATTTACTAGATTTTATTAGCTAGATATGTTTGTTCACAGACATGCGTATTAATTTGCTTCAGTTTTTTTTTAAATCTGGTGACAGCTCTCTTAAAATAATAAATGTCCGTATTTGTTTAGTTGAAACATACCGGTTCTCCCTCATAGATGCCCTTTATGCTTTTTCCTATTTTTTGTCCAATTAACATACCATTGTTTTCTTTGAATACTTCAAAACAGAGTGAAAAGAAAACTGATGTTTAACATTTTGAAATTTAAAATAGAACAGAATTTTGAGCATGTTAGATTAGGGTGACGTTTTGGATGGTTGTGATTTTCAGTATTCCGAAGCAGCTGAAATGCTATCTCACGTGTTTGTAAGTGGATTATCATCAGGTTATATAGCAAAAGAATTGCTGATACTTACATGTAGTAGCAACATTGTTTTATGTTTACCGTATGATATAACATCTGAAATGATATCAATACTGAAATTTCGACTTGGCGCGTACCAAGAAAGTGTCTTCCTTTATCCTAAATGCCTTTGAACATTTCAATTGTACACGTAATTATTGGTTTTATATTTTGAAACTAAGTTGTACAAGAATAAAGGAGTACAGCAATGACCTTGTGTTTACCATTAAAAATCATTCGCAAAGGTAAGATTGGGAACAGTTGTACCTCTGAGATGTGAGAATATAAAAAAATGTTATCTTTTCTCTTTAATTCAGATAAAATCATCATGCAATTGCATTGTTTGGTATAACTATTAGATATTATGGTGTAATGAATCGCATTATATACTATCATTTACAATTATATATTATTCTAGTGTTTACATTAAAACAGCTTACAGTTTCCTGGACTATACAGTCACTGGTTAGTTTAATTAATTGTTAGTCACATTTGGGGGTAGGATGACTTATATTTTTGTTAAATTTGTTTTCTTTCATATTTTGGTCAAATCTAGCATATAATACAGTTTGAATGAATATCATTATGCATAATGCAATGTTTGCGATATATCATGTTTCATAAGAAATAAGAAACAAGCAATAGTCAGTCGTAACAATGCAACCTTAATTATACACAAGCATGATTGACCTACACTAGTGTCATTTACCTAAATACTGTAAAAGCGATCACACACAAACGTTCATCAATAACACACACATACTCCTCTATATAAGTACAATCAACTGTGAATCGTAACAATGCAACCTTAATTATACACAAGCAAGATTGACCCTACACTTGTATTTACCATGTTTACCTAAATATTGTAAATGCGATAACACACAAACATTCGTCAATAACACACAAATACTCCTCTATACATGTACAATCAACTGTGAGTCGTAAGACTGCAACATTAATTATATACAAGCATGATTGACCTACTCTTGTATCATTTACCTAAATATTTGTAAAAGCGACAACACACAAACATTCGTCAATAACACACAAATACTCCTCTATACATGTACAATCAACTGTGAGTCGTAAGACTGCAACATTAATTATATACAAGCATGATTGACCTACTCTTGTATCATTTACCTAAATATTTGTAAAAACGATAACACACAAACATTCGTCAATAACACACATATACTGGACTATATATGTATAATCAACTGTGAGCCGTAAGAATGCAACATTAATTATACACAAATATGATTGAGACTTGTATTATTTACTTAAACACTGTAGAAGTGATAACACCAAACAAACGTCAATAACACACATATGCTGGTCCATATATGCAAATCAACTGTCGGTCGTAAGAATGCAACATTAATTATGCACAAGCATGATTGACCTGCACTTGTTATATTTACCTAAATACTGTAAAAGCTATAACACACAAATATTCGTCAATAACACACATATACTTGACTATATATGTACAATCAACTGTGAGTCGTAAGAATGCAACATGAATTATACACAATCATGATTGACCTTACACATGTATCATTTACCTATATACAGTAAAAGCGATAACACACAAACATTCGTCTATAACACACGTATACTTGACTATATATGTACAATTAACTGTCGGTCGTAAGAATACAACATTAATTATACATAGGCCTGATTGACTCTACACTTGTATTATTTAACTATATACTTTAAACGCGATAACGATATCAACTGTCAGTCGTAAGAATGCAACACCAAGTATACACATATTTCCAGCTGGTTGTTTGCTAGATATATCCTGTGACGAACATGTTTCTACATTAGTGGTATAATTTTCAACTCGTACTCTGCCGGTGCAGTTGTTATTAACTTTTCTGGGTTGGTCGAAAAATCATGTCGAAAATCCTCATTTTTTCGTTTGAATTCGAACTTTTGAAGAAGGTTACATAGGAAGAGAAACATCTCATTGTGAGCCAGAGCTTCACCGAGACAGTTACGCGGTCCATACGACATTGATGCGAACGCTTTTTGTTTTATTACTTTTCCACTTGCATCAAAAAATCTCTCCGGTTTGAACTCATAAGGTGCTGTCCAATACTTGGAATCATGATTCGATGAATGCAGGTTAATCGTTACGAATGTGCGTTTGGGGATGACGTAGCCGTTTATACTGACGTCATGGTCTGCGCATGTGCGTGGAGCGCCAAGTGGAACAACGGGTTGCAGTCGGAGAATTTCGAGCAGGGTTGCCTCTACGTATGGTAGATTTGTTCTGTCATCCAAGCGGACGGTACGACTTCCGACTTGGTCAAGGATCATTTGCCGGCATTTCTCTTGAACTTGCGGATATTCAGTCATGTACAGAAACGCCCAATCGAGTGCCGTTGAAGTTGTTTCGATTCCGGCTTGGAATAGATCGTATATGAGTTTAAACATGTTGCCTTTGTAAAAGTACTTATTGTCTGAGTACTCGGTATCGGTCCGTGCGGATTGGATATAAATATCAATAAAGTCCCTTATATTATCTGGATCATACGTTGACTCGTGATCATCAATCAACTGGGAGATAATTTTATTAGTCGAAGCAATCGCCTCTTCTCTTGCAATTTGTGCCGTATAATCCTTTGGAAAAAACGGGTGCAAAAACCTAGGGAGAAAGTTTGTACTACTTGTATAACCACTTGGTCCATTGATCGCTATATGGATACTTCGTATTAACTCCTGAAATGTCTCGTCATTATAATCGAACCTCTGTCCGCAGACGACACTACAGATGACGTTACTTATCGCGTATTGCAACAGATGGCACAAATCAGATTTGGTGTCTTCTTTATCATTAAGCACTTGAATAAGAGCTTCCGCTTCCTCGATAATATTTTGCTCAATAGACGCTTTTCCAACACCAAAACCCTTCAAAGTGTGCAAGGCAAACTTTCTCATAATTTTCCATTCTTCGCCATTAGCTAACGTCACACCTAAATATAAAAAGGCAAACAATTATGATAACACCTGTATTTGTGATCAACTGTAAACAAGTACTGGCTAATGTCGATTTGTTTTAAAATGTCGCCGCTTCCCGTTAGATTTTCTGCACATCTTATATTTTTACAATCATTAATATTAATTATTGGAATATTTCAACGCATATTGTGTTACTAATTGTTAACTATATTGCACAAAATCTGTTTCTTAATAACCGCTGAACAGATTTTGACAGTTTTTATTTATTTATTTATAAATGATCGCCAACTCCTAGACTATAAAAGACTATACAAACGAAGTTCATAGGTAAAAAATGCCCCGTGGTTCCAAAATTTGTATATGGAGATTTTACATATTTTACATAGACTTAAATAGGGCATTTGTAAACGACATCTCCTCAAAAACTTTCACAAAATTTCACGTGGACGATACTGATGTCAGTGCTTTCCAAATTTATACAAATTTGGTCAATGCGACATCCAAGATGGCCGCATTTACCATATATGGACTTAGTTAAAAATACTGTATTTTGCCTCGTAAAGACTATGGGGCCTTCATTTTTCATCCGATCTTTACCAAACTTTAACAGATTGTTAATATTAATGAATGCTCAAAAAAATCGAAAACCAGCTATATCGGACCAAAACCACCAGAGTTATGTGCCCTTGAATTATTGAAAAAAAAACCATTTTCAGCCTTGTGAACACTCTAGCGCCTTCATTTTGTATTCGATCTTTCTCAAACTTGGCCAGATTGTGGATATCAATGAAAGCTCGGACGAGTTTGTCCCTTTTGCAATATTTGGTAATGTATACTGGCCCCCCCAGGGGTCGTGGGTTAAAATCTCACTGGAGGCTGTTTTTTTTCATAAAAAAACTTTGGTTCATGGGTTGAATGTTTTAGGTTTTTTATTATTATTATTTTTATTACAGTTCTATGGGTGAAATATTAGGATTTCTTAGAGAAAAAATATTCATCATCGCTAAATATTAACTAATCCGAACACAAAAATAACTAGCTGCGACGTTATGACGTCAATAACGTGTTGGTGACGTCGACGTCATCCGCCGATAACGCTAAATAATTATGGTTAAAAATATACATAATCCGATTAAACATTTAAAAATTCAATAAATAGATTATTTAACTGGTGTGATCGATTATATGGAAATCCTTCACTCGATGGTAGGAGCGTGCTATTTTTCACTCACTCCCTTACGTTCGTTCGTGGAAAGAACCACACGCCTCTCATCTCGTGAAGATTTCTCTATAATACATCCCAGCATTTAAATAATCTCTTTATTTTTTTTTCACTTCTTTATTTTTTATTTTTTTACTTTTTTATTTGATTTTTTTTTTTTTTCATTTTTTTTTTTTCATTTTTTTCATTTCTTTTTCAATTTCATTTTTTTTTTTAATTTTTTTTTTTCTGATTTTTTTTTTTTTCATTTTTTTTCTCATAAGAAACCTTGGTTCATTTTTCTTTAATTGGGAGCTATGGGGCTCTTGTTGAATCAGTTTTACATTGAGTTATAGGGAAGAACTTCTTGTCTGAAACTACAGGAGATAAAGGTTTAATATGTTTAATATATTATCAGCTTATGGATCCTCGACCAAGTTTGTTCAAATATGGCACTGCCTAAGTGCTCACAATTTTACAAAGACAGGGAAAAACTTCAAAAATCTTCTTCTCTGAAACTATAAGAGCCAAAGGTTTAATATTTTGTATTTACTGTCAGCTTATTGTCCTCTACCAAGTTTGTTCAAATGGTGACCATGGGTTAAATTTGGCCCAGCCCCTGTTGTCACAGTTTTACATAGACTGATATAGGGAGAAACTTTAAAAAAAACTTCTTCTCTGAAACTACAGGAGCTAAAGGTTTAATATTTTGATTTATTATCAGCTTATGCTCCTCTACAAATATGTTCAAGTGTGAACCTGGGGTCTAATTTGGCCCCTCCACAGGGCTCACAGTGTTTCATAGACTTATGAATGTATACTATAAAAGTTGTACAAATGAAGTTCCTAGGGTAAAAATTGGCCGTGCCCCGGGGTTTTCTATCCATCCATTTTCACACAAACGTTCTCTGTAAATATGAAGAACAAAGTTTTGCAACTTTACCTTATGACGTACAAAGTTTTCAATCTTATAATCAATTGCACTTATTTACTACTTTTTCCTCTTTGCAAAATTTATCAGGTGAACGACTCAGGGCCATTTGGACCTCTTGTTTTAATTATTAGTTTCAGTTTGCGGGCAGTTGATTGTAAAATATGCTAGAAACACATATTTAAAAGTTTCAGGTAAAACGTTCCATGTTCTCAATTAAGCATCCAACACTTTATCAGACTTTTCGAAATGTTGAGCGGTTCTGAATGCATACACACACACATACATTGAGGGACAATATAATTAAAGAATCATATACTGCATATTATTTGGTAATAGAAAGTGTCATAACTAGGGAGATTGTTTCGTTATCATGATCTTTATTGACCTCGAAGAACACGTATGTGAAATTTAGCGGTTTTGAATATACCAGGCTGTAAGAAAAACGTTAATCACATTCATAAATAAAAACGTTAACCACATTTATAAATTGAGGCAGACTTCTGTCAAAATAGTTGACAGAGTAAGGAAACTTTCGCATAGCATTTAGGTTACATATTTGAAGTTGCATAATAAGTTTGTTAACCGGTATTCGAGTGTCTAGCCTTCACAAAAACTTTAACCGACGCCTGAAAGTGTGCAATAGCTGTCATTATCTTTCAAACGCCGAGCTAAAATAAGTTCGTTTTCTAAATTATGCTCATCTTGTTCCTTTCGATCTTCTAGAGTAACGCATTGTTTCAATACTTATGTATTCGGCAGCCATTCAAAACCATTGGATATTCAATTCAATTCAATCTTTTTACCGTTTCGAAAAAGTAATGTTACAACTAAGAACCATATACATGTATATTTATAAGAGGATTTTACAATTTGATTCTACAGTTGTTTTGGCCGTAAATAAGTCTTTATTATAGTGCTATGTTTGACGACAATGTACAATATACGTGGCATATTGCCTTATTGATTTCCGAAACCGGTAATTACCGGGTTATGGAAGTTTCAACTTCTAGGTTTTGTACGGTGCAACATACATATGGAAATATATTAAAAAACGCACGTTATATGTCTATTTTGCAGTTATGTTATCAATTAAATCTCGGATTGGTGCATATTAAATAATGAATTTATAAAACTCAGCATATAAAATTAATATGATTGATGCTCGGCAGAGTTTCAATAAATTACATCAAATTGTATAACAGTGGAAAGGTATCATAAAGATAAATCTACCGATTTAAACTTAAATTTCATGTGTCTAGCATAGCAACTGGTGATTAACAACAACAGTGGTGAGTGAATTGTGCATGTCGGACATTTTACAGACAGTTTCTTTTAAATCTTGCTAATATGTCGGAATGAAAAAAGAAAATCAAATCGAAAATATCTTTAAATTTATAATTATAGCATTATAAGTTATAACCATACTCTTATTTGAATAGGAGGGCTGGCGTGGCGCAGTCGGTAGCGCGGCGGATTTGTAACCGGAGGCCCTGGGTTCAATCCTACGTGGTGCCACTGAGTTTCTCGGTGTGTTCTTGGGCAATACCTTAGCTCCCGTGTATCGGTCTATCCTCCGAGCACGTTAAAAAACCATAGGAATCTATTCGATAATAAGAGTAGGGCACGGTTCCCGGATTCCTTTGTATCCTTCCCCTCTCTAGGGCGGCTCTAAATAACCTATACTGTGTTGATGAGCCGTTCAGTTCAATTCAATTTTTACTTGAATATACCTTTTAACCCCATTTGACTAAGTGACATTCTCTATGTCGTACAAAAAAACTCACACACAGAGCAGACGCATGAAGGAAACATATTAAGAAGTGAAAGAGAATTAATAATTACGATTTTTGGAAGTAACGTACCTTTTCCGTTTTCCGTAGCAAATTTGAATTGCGTGATCCAGTTGGGTCTGTCGTTAAAATCCGACGCTTGATTAACAAGAGCTTGATGTATTGCATCATATCCGTTGATTATGACCATAGGATTTGGACCAACCCAGACGGTCATTATGTCGCCATATTGTTTAGCTGCTTCTGCGTATACTATATATGGAGGTGCCTTTTCCAGTTTCCTTAAAAAAACGAAGCTTCCAAGTAGTGGAAACGCAGGTGGTCCTGGGGGCCATTTATTCGGTTTTCGAAGTAGCATGTACGACAGCAGAAACGTAAACCCAAATACAACCAACGTCGCCCAGTCAATATGCATTTCGAAAATATCCATTTTAACCTTGCCTCTGAACACCAGTCCGTTTTGTCACAAACACCTATTTAAACTGAAATAATTGTGACCTCTACACCTTAATACTCTATCCATACAGAGATAATGTGCCTTATTTGATAATTGATACGATTCACCTGGCATACTTTACGAGTATGTCCAGACGTACTAGTTGTACTGATGGGGTCATTGTCGTACCGGGTACTACAGAAAGGCACCCGGGGTTCATTTATGTATACAGAAACGTATCCGAAAATCATCGAAATCCAGAAAGGCCCACAAGTATACATAAATGTAGCCGAGACAAAATAAAATGTCGCAAAACGCGGCCGTAACGCGTTCTGTTAATTCACGGAAACGAAACGTTCATTGTTTACGAAGTTTAATCGATTCACTTTTTAAAAGCCGCTCGCAGTTGCCTCCGCCTTAAAGGAATGCAGTAGGTCTAAATATTTGACCAATTCTTCTTGAATGACGAGCTGCATATTTGCTTACTTTTTTGCGCGGCGTTTGATGATTTACAAACTTCCGGTGTTACGACAATACGTTCTGTATTTTATTACTAACTATGGCAACCTAAATATGTTTTAAGAATAATAGCGCAATATTTAATGATAAACAATATTGTTTAAGTAGTTGTTTTATCAAGTTCTAAATTGTTTCAATTCCGCCAATTAGATCTTGTTTGTCCGAGTACGTTTCTGTATATTTGGGGGCCGTTCTGGAATTCAACGATTTTTGGGTACGTTTCTGTGTACATAAATGTACCCCGGGTACCTTTCTGTAGTACCCGATACGACAATGACCCCATCAACACAAGTTTACAACACTATTTGATACGATTCACCTGACATACTTTACGAGGCATTTTCCATCGTTTTTAAACTAGTTGTAATCCCATAACCTGTATGTGAAATATATCAACTTCAGTAACAGCGTCCGAGTGTCAGATACATGCACAGTATTTATTGCACTAGTCGGATTCAGGAGTTATGCTGAGGGGTGTAACCTAGGAAAAATAGGAGAGTCAATCACACATTAGCTTTTGCTTATTTTGTTTTGAGGAGGAAGGTTCAGACATTGACCTTGATCAAGACTGGTCCATTGCGCATGTCAATTTAACATGGATCAAACACGAGCTAGAGAGTATACCATAACATCCACAAGGCTCGGGGACAGTCAGGTGGCTTACAAGTGCCACGCTTGGATTCAGGAGGTGCATGTTTGGTTGGCACGCTAAAATCTGTTTATCTAACACTTACCTTGTTCTACCCTTAATTTAAACAATATTTTATTCAAGTACTGAATGGGATTGGACAACAGGCAATGCCTATGTAAGACCTCTCCCGTATCAAGGTACATATAAACAATAATTTCATATCAAACATAACATAAGATGTGGAATTGTAGAACAGTTTGCATATATTGGTTTGACAATTAACTTAGAATCTTTGAAACATGTGCACCGTGATTGTTTAGTATTAACACTTTGTACTGTCGGAAAGAATTTAAGAGAAAACAAAAAGAATAAACAGAAAGAAAATCATACTGGAAACCAATACGAAATATATATAAAAATGTACCGATTATTACAAAACATTATGTTTTTAGTATGAGTTTCTGTAACCAATAGTTAATTTTGGAATTTAAGATAACTGAGAACAAAACAGACAAACAAAAAAAATTACAATAAAAAGGAAGAAAGATGACAAAATATAAAAAAATTCTAGCATTGTGACAAAACATATCTGAAAATACAATAGTATATACATACATGTACACATTCATGCACATATCTATATACCCATATATACACATACATATACATATGTACATGTACATACATCTATAATTCTACGAAAATCTCCTGGTATACTTGATGTATTTGTGGACGATAAGTACAATTTCTGAGGTTCGTAGTATCGTCTAGATTGGAACTGCCATTCAGTATCAAGTCAATGTTGATATGCGTGACATCAATAAGATTGGCTGGGGTATCAAGTAAGTCATTTCTGAATTGGTTATACAGTGGACAGTTGAAAAAGAAATGAGTATTGTCCTCACATGGATTGTCACATTTCGGACATACTGCTGAATCTGTCAAGAAGTGGTCAAATAAATGCTTATTTAGATTACTTGAGTTATTTCTTAATTGTCAATGGATTCCTATTTCCTTTATTATAGTGATATGGATTGTTAGTCCTATGTTCAATAGCCTTAAGTTTATGCTTAAATTGTTCAACAGATGGTGCATTTTAGCGTCTAAAGGTAAAGCATTCCACAATTTAATTGTACTCGGTAGAAAGCTGTTATAATATGATATTAGAGGGAGACGTACGTTTAATCCTGAAGTTCGAAGGTTATAATTATTGTTTACGGGTAAGTATGGCTGGATTAAGTTATACATGTAATCTGGACTTATGCCATAAATTATTTTGTAAATAGTTACAAGTTTATGATCTTTTCTTCTTTTTGCTAATGTTTATAAGTTCAATGCAGTATATAAGTATGATCTAGAGGAATTGCACCTGAGGCCTGTTATTATTCGTGCTGCTTCAACTTGGACGCTCTCTAATAGATCAGATTCTCCCTGTATACAGTTATCCCATACTGAATCGCCATATAAGTTGCCTAAAGATTGACCAATGTAATGAATTGTTTGAAGACTTAGCTTTCTTGTGCATTCTGTTTCCTGTCGCATTTTAAAGCGTATATTATTGTTCATAAACGGTTTATCATTGGGACGTATAACAACATTCTTTGTAGGTACATGACGTATTACACAATCATTAAAAGTATTGCAAAAATTAGAGTATACTGCGTTTATATCATCACAGTTAAACACGTCATATTCCAGTTAGTATTCTGTATATCCGTATTAAGACCATTTGTGTCAGTGGCATCATAATTTTTAATAACCCGTTTATAGGCTAGTCTTCTAAATGTCTGAAAGCTAATGTTAATAAATGACTGCCATAAGTATTAAACGCAATAATATGCGCTTCTACATGTAATGCAGGAATGCAGTAATACTTAGATGCAAGGTAGTACTGTTATATGATTATAAATTATTGCAAGATTATTAATATAACAATAGCATTGTTACCTGCAATAAAATGGTTACATGGAACAAACATTAAACAAGACATAAATGCAATGTAACAACGCTTCATGTCATGTAATACATATCAAATTTGTGTATCGCCATGATGATACTGTTTATATATCTAAAGCATGATTTTACATGCAAGTAATGATTATATTCAGGATTTAGAAGCGCTGCTACATGTAATGAATGACTGCCATAAGTATTAAACGCAATAATATGCGCTTCTACATGTAATGCAGGAATGCAGTAATACTTAGATGCAAGGTAGTACTGTTATATGATTATAAATTATTGCAAGATTATTAATATTACAATAGCATTGTTGCCTGTAATAAAATGGTTACATGTAACAAACATTAAACAAGACATAAATGCAATGTAACAACGCTTCATGTCATGTAATACATATCAAATTTGTGTATCTCTATGATGATACTGTTTATATATCTAAAGCATGATTTTTACATATAAGTAATGATTATATTCAGGATTTAGAAGCGCTGCTACATGTTATGAATGACTGCCCTAAATATTGAACACAATATGCGCTTCTACATTTAATGCAGGATGCAGGGTAGTACTGTTATATGATTATAAATTATGGCAATATTATTAATATTACAATAGCACTGTTACCTGTAATAAAATGGTTACTTGTAACAAACATTAATCAAGACATAAATGCAATGTAGCAACGCTTCATGTCATGTAATACATATCAGCAATAACACTGAGAAGGAAATACAAAGCAACATGTAATGAGTAATTGCAATAGTCATGATAACACTGAGATGCAATGCGCACTGCTATCTGTAATAAGTGACTGTGGTAGGAATAGTAGCACTGTTACATGTTATACGGTTGTAATACAACAGTATAAGACATAGATGCAAAATAAATCCGTTACATGTAATAGATAAGTGAAATAATACCTATACCTAAAAGGTAGCACTATTACAGGTAATGAGTTATTGCAATTAGGTAAACAATTAATACAATATTAAACATTTAGATGTAGTGTAGCAATGTAATAATACATGCATTACAGATACAGCAGACATATTTAGCGAGACAATTATTTTAGTAAAATAAGTGTCATGTACTAAATTTGAAAGG
This sequence comes from Cyrtodaria siliqua, assembly GCA_037043455.1. Taxonomy (NCBI): domain Eukaryota; kingdom Metazoa; phylum Mollusca; class Bivalvia; order Adapedonta; family Hiatellidae; genus Cyrtodaria; species Cyrtodaria siliqua. The sequence goes on along the minus strand of JAWPHD010010914.1, from coordinate 69,334 downwards.
ATGTGTACACTTGATGTAATCTTCAGAAACGCACAGCAAAAATACGTATGACTGAAATGTTATGAAATTTTATGAAATAGAATATATGCATAATAGAAACAGGACTTAATTACAAGACGAACACAAGACATAAATCGTGACTGCACGAACATTGATCGTAAACGCGCAACCATCTAACTGTATTTAGATTATGTAACTCTGTGATAATATTTTGTAAACATATAATTACAATGAGACTTTGGCGAACAGAGTGAGAATTTACAGTTGTCCTGAGGATAAGCCGAATGAAAATCAAATAAAAATAGTAGTCTACTACTACACTCAATTGTATTCGGGAAAGAAACGTTTTTAAATTAGCCAGCACTATACAAATAGTACGAACAACTTTGTATCAATACACACACTTAAAATGAAATACGTAATAAAGTTTCCATTAGGAATAACTGACTAGTGGTTTAATTTCATCTCAGAGACAACACTATTCATAGTAGATCGTGGACATAACTGTTCATTTTAATTATCCTGCGCGATCAAGTGTCTATTGACCCTGCTCGCTCATGTCACGGGTGATTTCGGTGTACTGGCCGACGGCGAGCCCATAGTACCTCTGCAAATGAAGCCTTGCTGCGACTAGTAGTGCTAGTAGATAGTACGCTGGTAGATTGTACTGACGAAAGCTGGGACATATGCGTGCATATGTTTACATTGTCATTGTTCGTCTTCACAAATATCTTACCATCAAATGTCCATGTGTCTTTGATAGAACCGCTACGTTTTAGTTTGTTGGCCTCATATGCTAATTGTGCACGATTTCTAGTGAGATCTTCACTCATGAAGTGGGCTGTCCTATTCGATTTTTTATATGCGTTCTACCCATAAAAGGCTGTATATACTACGCTGCACACATTTAACCAGATCTAGACAAACTACGATTTAATGGCATGTTCCACACACACACACACACACACACACACACACACACAAGTAACCATACCTAGACATTGTCGAGATGTATGCTTGAATTAAGCTAATTTATATTAATTCCTATAGCTCTTGAACTTCAAAACTGGATCTTCCTTGAGGTAACAATGTTTTGACTAGATAACAATTGTGCCCGGTTTAACTCTAATCGTATTTCATATGTTTCTGAGCGAAACAGCTCGAAATATTATGTAAACAAAATCAGACTACTTGCTTTATGATTTGTAAACTAAATATAATGAATGAATGAATGTTCAAAACAATGATTCTTTGAAATCATATTATCATAGCAAATTAGCTCAATGCATACGATGAATGATTCCAAACTCTGATCTCAAACAATCATGCTCAAAGATTCGTCCCAATTAGGTATAAGCCGAAAACATGCATATGTACACATGATGTAAGGACTGATATTAAGTTGCATATAAGGAAAGTTAATAATACTGGTATTACCTTCCGCTGGATCTTTAGTTAAATATGAAGCATGGTGGATTGTGTTAAGTAAGAGGGAATATTCAAATAACCTTAATGGCTTCAACAATAATCACCACACTTATCAACTTCAAACCTTATGATTAACCTATATATCAAAATATTGTTTGAGCACAACCTGTCTCAAACTAGTTTTCAAACACAAGGCATTTTTGAAACAACGATTACTAATAAGCATCAACATGCGCTTGAAACATTGAAACCCAGCCTAATTTCTCCACAGATATTGCTGCACGCTTCAATTCTAAAACAAGCCAACAAATATAGATATGAAAATCGAACAGGAAAAGTAGCATTCAAGGACGACAGTCAACCACAAACACGCACAGAAACAAAGAGCAACTTTAAAGATGAATAAAAGGCCAAATAAGTAACAATAAGACATACCGCCTTGGAACGGTCAGGGACAAAAATGCCGCTGGGGGTTTAAATCAGGTTTTATGGTGCACCAAACCTCACACTTACCCAACTGTCATCCCAATAAAAAAAATAGTGAAAATAAAGAAATATCCGCCATGAACTATTCTCTAACCAACAAGGCAGCAGTAATAGGAAATATAAGTAAAATACAACTATGCTCGTGTATATATAAATACAAAAAAAGAGCATAGTAAGCCACAAAGAAGGTACTCAAGACCACAGGCAGACGGCGCGTACCCAACCCCGCCCACACCCTATCCCCTCTACTACCCCCTCCCCCCATTCTCTACTACCCCACTTCCCACCTGTTTCTCTACTAGCCCCCTTAAATATGTTTTCAATGACATACTTCAAACTGTTCTACTTGGTTTTCAATGTAAAAAATAAAAAAATAAAAAAATAAAAAAATACATACTCTCTATACCATATAAAGGTCTTGGACTCTTTAATAAAAACAACTACAGACCTCGCTTAAAGCCTTGCCGTGCTTGTATTTTTGGTCATAGCATCGTCATTCCGATTCGAATCAATCAGGTACATATTATAACAAATAGCCACAACACTGATTTCTTCAATGTGTCCTTTATATCGCATCAGCGAAACGTCAAAGTCGTTTGAAAGCAGGTCGACTACGACATGACCTAACCAATGCATTTTCTATGTACATGGTACGGTATAGGGAAATATGTTTCTTCGACGACTCTCGCATAAAAACGCAACGTGATTATTGAAAGAAAACCGTTTAACAACACTCACCGGTACAAAGAACTTCCAGGAGTAATCACAGACGCTGCAATCGAGTTCTTTCACAAACGGTATTTGTTTACCGTTACGATTCGCCATGTTGAATTAAATTACTGGTTTTCTTGTTACCTTTATACTTACGATATGAAGCTGGGTAAAAGGTGACCGGAAAAGAGACTGGACCAATCCGGGTGACTTATTTTCAACATGGCGAATCGTAACGATAAACAAATAACCGTTTGTGAAAGAACTCGATTGCAGCGTCTGTGATTACTCCTGGAAGTTTTTCATACCGGTGAGTGTTGTTTAACGGTTTTCTTTCAACGATCACGTTGCATCTTTATGCGAGATTCGTCGCAGATAGATATTTCTCTATACCGTACCATGTACATAGAAAATGCATTGCTTAGGTCATATCGTAGTCGACCTGCTTTCAAACGTCTTTGACGTTTCGCTGATGCGATATAAAGGACACATTGAAGAAATTAGTGTTGTTGCTATTTGTTATAATATGTACCTGATTGATTCGAATCGGAATGACGATGCTATGACCAAAAATACAAGCACAGCAGGGCTTTTAGCGATGGTCTATAGTTGTTTTTATTAAAGAGTCCAAGACCTTTATATGGTATAGAGAGTATGTTATATTTTTTATTTCTTTTATTTTTTTTTTACGTTGAAAACCAAGTAGAACAGTTTACAGTATGTCATTGAAAACATATTTAAGGGGTGTAGTTGAGAAACAGGTGGGAAGGAGGGTAGTAGTGAGTGTGGGGGTGGGGAGTGGGGGGTAGTAGAGAGGGTAGGATGTGGGCTGGGTTGGGTACGCGCCGTCTGATGGCGCTCAAGACTGACTGAAAGCTTATGTCCAAAACATCCTGTACTACAAATTACTCTTTCTCTCTGTGTGTACAGGATTTTACAGAGAAAATGTCAAAATAACTAAAAAATGTTTGTAATTTAAAGCATTTTAAAAAAAAGTTTATTAGAAGCCGGATGGCCTATATATCGTTTTACTTGTATCGAAAGATTTGTCGTAGGACATTGTCATATGCAAGTTTTAAAAAAAAAAGTTGAGCATTAGAACATACATTTTTATCTTAATTACAAATTCAATTTCTTTAAGAAATGGGTGGGGTACGGTCCATATATTTTTGCATTTTAAAGTAAAAAGACGAATGAGGATTACAATTGTTTGTGTATGTTTTGAAAGTTATATACATATGTAATTGAACATTAATCGTTGATTTTCAATAAATGTACTTTGTAAAAAAAACAATTGTGAAAATGTTCAATGAATCTATTTTTTCTCTAGTTAGTGAAATGTTGGAGTTAGAAACATGTGTCATATTCTAAGAAGTCTAGTGCAAAATCTAAATGATACCAAATAAGCGTTAAATTTCAATTAAACAAATCTCAGAACTACGTCCATTCCCAACCAACCTCCTTAACGTTCCAATGTTCACCTAATTTGCAGATTTTGTTATCTTAATTGTATATATAATCACTCAAAATAAGTTTGAAAAAACATATCATTGTTTAAATCATTCAAAATAATATATCTTTTAAACAATTACAATATCAATTAATTTACTTAACGTTTGTTATGAATTATCTCCCTTTACAAGTTATAAATCCGTTAGAAATCCGTTATGGCAAAAACGACATATTATTCTGACAGACATACAGCCTGTAAATGAATCGTTCCACACACACATAACCAGATATTGACACACTACGCTTGAAAAACACAATCATGCTCTACACGTACGTGTAGCCACATATGCATATTAGAATGTTCCATGTTACCAATGATGTATACATGTAGTAATTAATATGTACATTTAAGATGTGCATTTAAGATATATTTTAACCACTGACGTCCATGGTTTACAACTAACTCTAACCATATTGATAATTTTTTTAACTAGCACATTTAGGCAATTCTGTTACATTTTATTAATAACATCATTTGGTGATATCACCTATTGGATTCAGCGATATCAATAAAGGGTGGTTACAAAGGCAGTACGACACCCCATGATGATGGCTGTGTTCATAGTTTTAAATTGTTCTCCTACTGAGCGGTGGGCAGCTAAGTGTACGCACGTAGACTCATAAAGTTGGTATGAATCACACTAAATATCGTTTCCGTGTATGTTAAATGGAATAGTTTTATGAATTATCCCGTAATTTGATACAACCGTCTATATTATTACTTTTTCCTGTTCCTATGACTTTCGATAAAGTGTCTAATCGCTTATGCACATGATAAAAAAAAACAGAAGATAATGTTTGCATCTGCCAGTTAGACTCTGAAAAGAGAAAAATCGTCGTTGAGTAATCGTTATATTAAACATGTAGACGTCGGGACACTTTCAGGTGACAAATTGATAGACACAATATGGTTTATACAAAAACTATGCAAAAGTGTATGATAATGGACCTTTGGAAACGTAACTCATTCTTGTTTGTCTTTTTGCGTGTTTTTGGGTTTACTCTGTTCTGTGAAAGCTGCATTTCCTGTTCGACTTTTATAATTACTCATTATAGCGTATATAATGATATATTTCGCGTAAAAACCTCTCTAAAAAGAAAATGCTTACCATTTTAATTGAAAATCCACGTTTGTAATGAGACATTGACTATTCGTGGCGAAACCGATACCACAACCGTGACTGATTTTCGCCGAGAACCCATTTGCGCTGATACCGGGTATACACCTAGTGAAGTAACCAGTTATGATATATATACTGATACTTGTGTCATGCTATTAGAGTACGCAACACTTTTTTATAAAACAAAACAACGACCATACCAGATTTTGTTTCGAAATCATGATGACACGTGGCACATGTATATTTGATAGATTTTTGAGACAGTTGTAATGCGTGAGATGTATTTGTTAGGTCTTATTTAGTGACCCGAGAACTAATTATGAAGATACAAGGCATGTATGTGTATTTAGTATGTCATGTATTTATGTAGATGAACGAGATATGATGATGCGTGGCATCTATATGTTAGGTCCTATTTAGTGGACAGATGAACGACATATGATGATAAGTGGCATGTATATGTTAGGTTATATTTAGTAAACAGATGAACGAGATATGATGGTGCGTGACATGTTTATGCTAGTTCGTAATTATTGAGTCGATGAAAAAGATTGGATGTGACACATGTGACTCTTATACGTGTATGTTAGATCGTATTTAATGAACCTATTATGATGGTACGTGACGTATATATATATAGTAGTTCGGATTTAGTTAGCGGATGAACGAGTTGTGATGATACGTTATACCATTACACGTTTATATACTGAAGCATTAAAAGAGAGAGAATGAGCCAGTTTTGATGATACGTGGCATTCATATGTAAGGTTACATTTAGTGAGCCGATGAATTAGTTTGATACTATTTGACATACATATGTTTTACAGTGTATAAAGTGAACCGAAACAACCTTTAGGGTTATAAGTGATAGTCATGTTTAGTCGTTTTGCAAGTGATATTACAAAACGAGTAATATTGTATGTTTGGTCATGGTGTAATCGAGATGACAAACCACTCATACTGTATGTTTGGTCTTAGTGGAAGCGAGATGACACACCAGTCACACTATTGTTTGGTCATGGTGTCAGCGAGATGACACACCAGTCATACTAAATGTTTGTTCGTGGTGTCAGCGAGATGACACACCCGTCATACTGATTGTTTGTTCGTGGTGTCAGCGAGATGACACACCAGTCATACTATAGTTTGGTCATGGTGTCAGCGAGATGACACACCAGTCATACTATGTTTGTTCGTGGTGTAAGCAGGATGATCCAACATTCATACTGTATGTTTAGTTATGCTGTAATCAAGATGACAAACTAGTAATACTGTATGTTTGGTCATGGTGTAAGCGACACGACAAACCAGTCATATTATTGTTTGGTCATGGTGTCAGCGAGATGACACACCAGTCATACTATAGTTTGGTCATGGTGTCAGCGAGATGACACACCAGTCATACTATAGTCTGTCCGTGGTGTCAGCGAGGTGACACACGAGTCATACTATAGTTTTGTCGTGGTGTCAGCGAGATGACACATCATTCATACTTTAGTTTGATCGTGGTGTCAGCGAGATGACACACCAGCCATAATATAGTTTGGTCGTGGTGTCAGCGAGATGACACACCAGTCATACTAAATGTTTCTTCGTAGTGTAAGCAGAATGATCCAATAGTCATACTTTAAGTTTAGTTATGATGTAATCAAGATAACAAACTAGTCATACTGTTGGTTTGGTCATTCAAGCGAGATGATACACTAGACATATTGTATGTTTGGTCATGGTATAAGCGAGATGATACACTAGACATAATGTGTGTTTGGTCATGGTGTAAGTGAGGTGATACACTAGACCTACTGTATATTTGGTGATGGTGTATGCGAGATAATACACTAGACATACTGTATGTTTGGTCACGGTGTAAGCGAGATGATACACTAGACATATTGTATGTTTGGTCATGGTATAAGCGAGATGGTACACTAGACATAATGTGTGTTTGGTCATGGTGTAAGTGAGGTGATACACTAGACCTACTGTATATTTGGTGATGGTGTATGCGAGATAATACACTAGACATACTGTATGTTTGGTCACGGTGTAAGCGAGATGATACACTAGACATACTGTATGTTTGGTCATGCTGTAAGTGAGATGATACACTAGACATACTGTATGTTTGGTCATGCTGTAAGCGAGATGATAATCTAGACATACTGTATGTTTGGTCACGGTGTAAGCGAGTTGATACACTAGTCATATTGTATGTTTGGTCACGGTGTAAGCGAGTTGATACACTAGACATACTGTATGTTTGGTTACGGTGTAATTGAGATGATACAATAGACATACTGTATGTTTGGTCATGGTGTAAGCGAGATGATACACTAGACATACTGTATGTTTGGTCATGGTGTAAGCGAGATGATACACTAGACATACTGTATGTTTGGTCACGGTGTAAGCGAGTTGATACACTAGACATACTGTATGTTTGGTTACGGTGTAATTGAGATGATACAATAGACATACTGTATGTTTGGTCATGGTGTAAGCGAGATGATAAACTAGACATACTGTATGTTTGGTTATGGTGTTAGCGAGATGATACAATAGACATACTGTATGTTGGTTATGGTGTATGCGAGATAATACACTAGACATACTGTATGTTTGGTCACGGTGTAAGCGAGATGATACACTAGACATACTGTATGTTTGGTCATGCTGTAAGTGAGATGATACACTAGACATACTGTATGTTTGGTCATGCTGTAAGCGAGATGATAATCTAGACATACTGTATGTTTGGTCACGGTGTAAGCGAGTTGATACACTAGTCATATTGTATGTTTGGTCACGGTGTAAGCGAGTTGATACACTAGACATACTGTATGTTTGGTTACGGTGTAATTGAGATGATACAATAGACATACTGTATGTTTGGTCATGGTGTAAGCGAGATGATACACTAGACATACTGTATGTTTGGTCATGGTGTAAGCGAGATGATACACTAGACATACTGTATGTTTGGTCACGGTGTAAGCGAGTTGATACACTAGACATACTGTATGTTTGGTTACGGTGTAATTGAGATGATACAAAAGACATACTGTATGTTTGGTCATGGTGTAAGCGAGATGATAAACTAGACATACTGTATGTTTGGTTATGGTGTTAGCGAGATGATACAATAGACATACTGTATGTTGGTTATGGTGTAAGTGAGATGATACAATAGACATACTGTAGGTTGGTTATGGTGTAAGTGAGATGATACACTAGATATACTGTATGTTTGGTTATGGTGTTAGTGAGATGATACACTAGACATACTGTAGGTTGGTTATGGTGTAAGTGAGATGATACACTAGACATACTGTATGTTTGATCATGGTGTAGGTTAGATAATACACTAGACATACTGTATGTTTGGTCATGGTGTAAGCGAGATGATACCCTAGACATACTGTATGTTTGGTCACGGTGTAAGCGAAACGATACACTAGACATACTGTATGTTTGGTTATGCTGTAAGTCAGATGATACACTAGACATACTGTATGTTTGGTCATGGTGTAAGTGATATGATACACTAGACATATTGTATGTTTGGTCATGGTGTAAGCGAGATGATACACTAGACATACTGTATGATTGATCACGGGGGAAGCGCGATGATACACTAGACATATTGTATGTTTGGTCACGGTGTTAGCGAGTTGATACTTTAGACATATTGTATGATTGGTCAAGGTGTAAGCAGATGATACACTAGACATACTGTATGTTTGGTTATGCTGTAAGTCAGATGATACACTAGAGATACTGTATGTTTGGTCATGGTGTAAGTGATATGATATACTAGACATATTGTATGTTTGGTCATGGTGTAAGCGAGATGATACACTAGACTTACTGTATGATTGATCACGTGGGAAGCGCGATGATACACTAGACATATTGTATGTTTGGTCACGGTGTTAGCGAGTTGATACTTTAGACATATTGTATGATTGGTCTAGGTGTAAGCAGATAATACACTAGATATACTGTATGTTTGGTTATGCTGTAAGTCAGATGATACACTAGACATACTGTATGTTTGGTCATGGTGTAAGTGATATGATACCCTAGACATATTGTATGTTTGGTCACGGTGTTAGCGAGTTGATACTTTAGACATATTGTATGATTGGTCACGGTGTTAGCAGATGATACACTAGACATACTGTATGTTTGGTCATGGTGTAAGTGATATGATACACTAGACATATTGTATGTTTGGTCATGGTGTAAGCGAGATGATACACTAGACATACTGTATGATTGGTCACGGTGTAAGCAGATGATACACTAGACATACTGAATGTTTATTCATGATGTAAGCGAGATGATACACTAGATATACTGTATGTGTGGTCATGGTGTAAGTGAGATGATACACTAGACATACTGTATGTTTGGTCATGGTGTAAGTGAGATGAAACAATATATATACTGTATGTTTGGTCATGGTGTAAGCGATGATACACTAGACATACTTTATGTTTGGTCATGGTGTAAGCGAGATGATACACTAGACATACTGTATGTTTGGTCATGGTGTAAGCGATGATACACTAGATACACTGTAGACACGGTGGATCCAGGAGTTCACACACAACATATATGTGTTGCTCCAGGCCACTTTATCCAAGTTTGCCTCTTAAACCTATATCCGAACTCCTAGTTAACAAATATTACTAATTGCGGGGAGTCTACTGCTTAAGCAACCCGTAATATTGCACTATCAGACACTCGAGCAACGATAGATTTGCCATTGTAACAAAGAATTCAGTCATAGAATATATTACCGGGTTAAATGTACTACGTCAGTCAGTGGTGACAATGTTAAATGTACTACGTCAGTCAGTGGTGACAATCTATTAGTTAATGATATTTAATTCAGCAGGAAATATGTCATCAAAGTATTGGACAACTGTTTTTAGAAGAAGATGGGAGACATATGTCTGGATAAATCATTTAAAAAGATCGCAATATAGTGAATGTTGTTATACTGGAAAAAACAGGACATAACCTACATTTAATTACACAGATATAATTTAAAAACCTTACCTAAACATGGCAAATTTCTCTGATATAATATGAAGGGAACTTCGGATACCATTCTAAATTAACGGGGATTCATCTAACATGGCAAATTACTCTGATGTAATATGAAGGGAACTTCGGATACCCTTCTAAATTAATGGGGATTCACCTAGACATGGCAAATTATTCTGATGTTATATGAAGGAAACTTCGGATACCCTTCTAAATTAACGGGGATTCACCTAAACATGGCAAATTTCTCTGATATTATATGAAGGGAACTTCGGATACCCTTCTAAATTAACGGGGATTCAACTAAACATGGCAAATTACTCTGATGCAATATGAAGGGAACTTCGGATACCCTTCTAAATTAACGAGGATTCAGTGGATTCGGGATGCTAGGGTAAAGGGTATTACATGGTATAAATTGAGTTGAGGACTTTCTACCTGCAAAAATAGATTTAAAAGTCGAACAGGAAATGTAGCATTCAATGACCAGTCAAAACAAAAGTATGTACAGAAACAAACAGTAATTACAACAAAATGAATAAAAGACAAGGTATGACATCACAAATAAGTCGAAAAAAGTAGACGAAAAGCAAACAAACTTTCAAATAGGTACTGGATTCCTAAATTACACAAACAGCGTTATAAAGCTCGCTTTATTTCTTATTCTAGTGTCTGTACCACTAGAAACATCTACAAACTTTCAACTTCCTCTCTAACTGTCGTTAAATAGCACTTAGATAATAATGTGCTAAGGATTATGACAACTCTGAGCTTAATTTATTTTGGTCAATTAAGTTTCATCTTTTAGTACTTTCGACTTTTCAACACTATATACAACCTTATTAAAACAAAAACGTATAGAACGTATTTCATTGCCGGCAGTTTAGACAATAACACTATGTGGACTCAGGTATGGAGCTACTGCTTAATATATACAAATTGCTGGTATCCCTATGAGTACAAACTATGCACCTCTTGTAACAAATTTGATTTTGTATTGTTGTGAAAGAGATTTCACGTTCACTTAAATATTTCACCAGATACTCCGGCAGATGCAATTGAAGCATTTAATGACACCTCTCGGTATCTGGATGTCAAAATGAACATTGACAATCTTTTCTCTTCTGCTGTGGTTAATATTATCTATTCTAAATAACTCCAACTCAACAAAGCTAAAATGTCTGATACTGTTGCTTCTTTTCTTGTTTTTCATATCTCTGCTGAAAAAAAGAGCAATATTTAGTGACATCTACGCATAGGGAGATGATTTTCTTTGTGATATTGTTAATCTTTCCTATTTTGATGGGCATATGTTCCCCGAGCTATTTCTTATGAGATTTCACAACTTATTCTTTTTTCTATAGCTTGCAATGGAGTTGAGGATTTTCATTTTCGTAATATTTGTTTTATAACTAAGAAGCTACTCCATTAGGGCTACCGTTACCATAAACTTCGAAAAAAAACTTTGCAAAATGTTATTATCGTAACCCTGATCTACTTTTAAAATAAAACAGTAATTTAAGAACACTTCTGCGACAAGGATTATCACAAACTGACTTCTATGGTTATGTGATTTACAAACTCGTAAGATCATTGGTCATAATAACTTTCATATGATCTTTATTAAACTTGTTGAAACGTTTATCAAAAGTTGTTATTACCCTGTCAAATTGTAACGCACTGCATGTTTAGTGGTTGACCCATTTACAGTTCGCCACAATGCTTTCCTCTCTGATAGTGCGATAACCGGACAGAGCATGGACATTATAAAGACGTTTACTTAAATCCTCAAAGGATGGTAGAGTTTGATGACTGTCTTAAATCTTATCTTTACGTACCCTTAAAGGTTCATTCTCTTCTTGTTCTAGCTTCTGCCAAGAGATTTAGTACTTGCTTTGTGGATTTCTAGGCTTTTGATTTTATATTGATATATATATATATATATATATGATCATTATATTGTGTATTAATGTTGCCTTGTTTGTTAAAGAATATAACCTGGTGGACATATCTTTATTTACACTGTATACACCGCTTTATTGGAATGACAATATGGTAAGAGTGATGTCTGGTGCCTGTTTTGACACTGACCGTTCCAATGCGGTAGCCTATTTGTCAACCCGATTATGTTTGTGATGTCATGTCATGCCTTTTGTTCATCTGTTGTATTGTTTGTTTCTCTGTATGTTTTTGGTTGACTGGTTTTCGACTTTTATATCAACTTTACCATATATACTTTTGTATAACTAAACAGCTACTCCATCAGGGTTAACGTCACCGTAAACTTCAAAAACATTTGCAACATTTTATTATCGTAAACCTGATCCACTTATAATTTTAAAAGTTAATTAAGAACTCTTCTGCTACAAGGAGTATCACAACCTGACTTCTGGGGTGACCTGATTTGACCCTATCATTTAACAACTCACTGCAAGTTTAGTGGTTGACCTATTTACAGTGCACCACTACGCTTTCCTCTTTGATTGCATGCTTTAATGTTTCTTTTCAATATTGCCTTTTCGTGGCCCTTGATGGTGTATTCTATTGTTGCACTGACTACTGCCATGCATTTGAGTACTTGCGTTGTGGCTTTCTAGTATTATTTTTTAATTTTATATGTACATGCTCCTGTTTGTGGTACTTATTGCCTATTGAGGCTGCGTAGTTGATTAGAGAATATAGCCCGGCGGAGAGTTTTTATTTACACTTCCCCGTTAACTGGGATGACAATAGAGTAAGGATGAGTTTTGAAAGCTCGACTTTTGAGATGATATATCCTGACTTTCAGTCATATAAATACTCTCTGTCTGGCATGCTTATGGCATTTTCACATGACCCACTTGCTACAATATGTATCCCTACGGATGGCGAGCTCTTACACAGTATAGTATTCCAAATAATGTTTCCGTCTGTAAGCATTAGCACTTATACGCTTGACAAACGACGACAATACGTCTGGACAAACATTGATTATTATGCTTTCTTTGCACGATAGCAATAAACACATTTGTTAAAGCTTTCGAATCAGTCAAAAATGTTACTTTCGACTCTCGAAGTATTTGTTTTATACTTTTTAATATGTAGAATTGTTTTAACTGCTGGGTTCGATTGTACGAAAATGCTTTACCAGATGTTAGCAGCAGTTATATAAATTAATGTATTTGTTACATGTTAAATCAGTGTATGATTGTAACCGAAATATGTCGCTTTGTTGAAGTTTTCGGCAAAAGATGTCAAAATTTTCTACACTTCTAGATGTCGCAGTTAATAAGTGTTTTGTTCCGAGTTAGTTACTATTATTCAGTGATTATGAATATGTTTAAAAGACAAATCGTGATCTTTCAGCAGTGAAAATGTAATAACATATTTGGTTAATGCTTACATCAATAGCAACTATTTACAACAGTCATATTATAAAATCCTCTCATTTTACTTTGTATTTGGTCGTCTTTTTGCAATATATGTACAGTGGACAATACCGATATGATCATGTCAGTATCGTCATAGAATAACATTTCATGTATGTAGATATCCATTATGTCAAACTCAATTTTTAAATTAAAAGTAATCATTAATCAAACATTATGCCCGTAGTTGTCATTGCATTAGAACAATATGTTCACTAAATCAACAGTCAATTCGGCACCGTTGAATTGAGATAATCACTAATCAGACATTATGCCGGCATTCGCAATCTTAAAAACGCTTTAGTTCTATATTGTGTTTCATACAATGTGTTATCTTATTTCTCATACTAATTGATACAAAAATCAAACAGGAAATGTAGCATTCACAGGACGTAGTCAACACAAAGCACGAATTCAAAACAAACATACCTACTACGTTTAATAGACACAATGTATGCGACACTGCAAACATAAAATGGTTGACAACATGTGTACCGTTTCGGAACACTCGGTGATAAAAGATCATTACAAATCCAGCCATACAATGATAAATAGAAGCAAAGTACGCTAGACCACAATCATTCATAATAGCGTTTGTTTAGTGCTGTGTGGTGGCTGTAACACTGTGCCCCGACTCAAATCAGTGGTGTTATAACTTACTGGTCCTTTGGGATCATCAAGCCCAATATGTGTGGCTTTAAAGTAGAATAACGCTTAAGCCGGGGCTAGGGGCGTGATAGGAGTTGCACCTATATTACCTCTCATGAACAGACTCAGTAAAACCAAGTAAGTTACTTTCTCTCTTGTGTTTTTTGCTTTCAATTTTCAGTATTTATTGAGAATCACACTAGCCTTTGTTGAGTGCTGTGTCGCGGCTGTAAAACGTTGCTCCGTTTCGGAACACTCGGTGGTTAAAGGTCATTTAAAAATCCAACAATACTATGATAAATAGAAGCAAGGTATGCTAGACCACAATCATTCACAATAGCGTTTGTTTAGTGCTGTGTGGTGGCTGTAACACTGTGCCCCGACTCAAATCAGTTGTGTTATAACTTACTGGTCCTTTGGGATCATCAAGCCCAATATGTGTGGCTTTAAAGTAGAATAACGCTTAAGCCGGGGCTAGGGGCGTGATAGGAGTTGCACCTATATTACCTCTCATGACAGACTCAGTAAAACCGAGTGTTACTTTCTCTCTTGTTTGTTGCTTCTACTTTTCAGTATTTTTTGACATTCACAATAGCCGTTGTTGAGTGCTGTGTCGCGGCTGTAAAACGTTGCCCCGTTTCGGAACACTCGGTGGTAAAATCCAGCCATACAATGATAAATAGAAGCAAGGTATGCTAGACCACAAACATTCACAATAGCGTTTGTTTAGTGCTGTGTGGTGGCTGTAACACTGTGCCCCGACTACAAATCAGTAGCGTTATTACTTAATGGTCCTTTGGGATCATCAAGCTCACATTTGTGGCGTTAAAGTAGAATACCGCTTAAGCCGGTGCTAGGGGTCTTGGTAGGTTATATTACCTCTTATGAACTTACGCAATAAAACCGCTGCTTTCTCCCTTGTTTGTGTTTGTAGCTTCCAAAGTATCCACTTTCCAGTATTTATTGTTGACAATAGGGGTACAGGTTTGTAATGGTCAGTGGAAAAAATGGCCTATGTTTTTATTTTTTAAATCCAACTCTATTACCGACGTTTTTATTATTGTTTAACAGACATATATGAACTAATCACTACCTTATCTCCTAAACATTTCATTTCTGTACTAATTAATTAAATCACCGATAACAACCAAATCAATAGGACCAATCAGTTCTGCACTTAGTTAGAAAATGACTTATCACTACCTCATCTATACAAGCAGTTATGTACTTAGTAATGAAATCACAGATCATTACCTTATTTCCTATAAAATCAGTTTTGCGATTAGTAATGAAATCACTGATCGCTACTTCGTCTCCTATACAATCAGTTCGGCACTAAGTAATGAAGACACCGATCCCTTCATTATCTCATTTACAATCAGTTCTGCACTTAGAAAGAAAACACCCATTTCAATCATAAAATATACAACTTTTGATGATTCGATTGTCATAAATATAAGTATTTATGATAATCGATTATCGAAAGTGGGTGTAAACAAATATGATCAATCTGCATAACAAAAACATTACGATATGTAAAAAAAGTAAGAATATTAGAAATTATATGTTTAAATCCAATTCCACTTCGAAAAGACAATGAAATAATTAAAAGAATTCGGTTAAAATAATGTTTTATTGCAGCATTGTTTGCATATAGTAAATACATTTTCATTTGGAATGTTTAGTGTTACATTGTATGTTTTAACATTGCAAAACGTTTTCAGTAAATGAAATGTTTTCGTTTTAAAGAACACATTTTACAAATGATTTTAAACCGTCCATTTTCATGAGAATATTATTAAATCACTGCTAAGAGGAAATCATTGCATAGCAACACATACATGTAAACCTGCTCAGAAACCACCTCTATTAAGAAACAACCACCTGAGATATTCGGTTCCCAATCATACGTACTTGTTCAATTTAAAACACACTTGTATTAAGATACCGCCTGTGTTAAAATACAAATCTTCCCTGTAGTGGTCTTTCAGACCATGGTTACCTGTTTTACGATTATTGTACAAAGCTTAATTTACATTTATGTTGCAAAAACACCCTACTTTACAATACAATAATATACCGACTGATTCATATCTTTTATAAATTAAACGATCTATGTTATGCTTAGCAGTGAAATAAAGTGGTATTTCATACGTGTGAAATGTAGAGTTTTATTATTTCACTGCCTGCACTACTCTTTTTTTTCAATATCCAAACTTTTTTTTTATTTGTTTAGAAAATAAACTGTTTAATATATATCATTCGACTGTAAATGGTCTAACTAAGAAAATGAGCTATAGTTTTTAAAACTGGTCAAGTATTTCAGAATGTTGTCATTTACAGTGAAAAATGTCAGTTGTTTTTTTCGAAGCCACCTTTTTCCCAAAGTTGCTATACAAGTTATATCATTGGATTGGAAATAACTTAAGAACACGAGTCGTAGATTATTGAAATCGTTTAAGTGGTTTAGAAATTACGGGGAATTAAAAAACAGCAATTGTATCATACTAAGCCAATGACGTCGTCAACTTTTTATTTGTTTTTTTCTGCATGCTGCAGTACACTTTAATTATAAAGCATAAAATAAAAATAAAATGTGTTGTTTAGTCGTGAATAACATATTTTATTTCATCTCGAAGTGATCAAACTTCATTATTTTCCCTCATGCTTCGCATTCGTGAAACCATAACGTTTTCACACTTCTCGATGAAATAAATTCTGTTATTCACTCCAAAACAACAAATATCCTCTATATATATATTTAAATAAAAAACGATACCAGAAAGCCACAAAACAAGTATTCAGTGATATAGCTGTAGTCAGAGCATCAAGACAATAAACAGTTAACGGCATGTCAAAAAGAAATAAGACACATATTTATAGGTTATTAGATATGTATTGGTATATATGTACGAGTTCTTCAGCGTAACAATATTGCGCGATTTTATAACAATATTGCGCGACTTCAGGAGCGCAGTATGTATACGCTGAAGAACGAGTGCATATATCACAATACAAATCGTATAACCTTTTTATTGCATAGGAATTTTTAATATATAAACGAATAATTAGAATAAAACAATAGGTTTTAACATTTAACATTTTAATTTTCATCAAAAATATTCGTCACATCGTATGAATTTTCACAATGAAATCAATATTATTTACATCATGTGACATACTTTCTTTGACACAAACAGAAAATTGCACCAATCACGAACGAGTATACACGAACACCCAATATGACTTTACTACACGTCAATATGTATGAGTTCGCACTCTGTTGGATCACTGCACAATCCAAGAAGAAAGCATAGTGATGAATTATAAAGTGGTCAACCACAAAACAAGGAAAGTAACATTGATTGTTTTGTCTTCAAGTGTTTCTTGTATTGTCAGGTTCATTATTTTGTTACTTTGGCTTCTGTAAGCCAGTGAGTACTTAATTAATTGTGTGTCTTTCTACGAGTTTGTTTTATATGCATATTTGCATGGTCATATTTGTGTTTAAATTATATTGCTTATTAAAAACTTGGCATTGATTTCCTTATTTACTGTCTGTTGAATTGGAATGACAATAAGGTAAAAGTGGATTAATCTCTTTCGATACTGACCGATCTAAGTCAGTACCCAAGTTGTCCACATATTGTATTCGAGTTGTCGCATACATGTAGGTAGCTTCTATTTATTCTTGTAATTATCGTTATCTATATCACATAGCATGGCTTCTAGCAGTGTATTAAAGATTAACCATGACTTTTCTGTATTACAGATGCAAATGAGGACCGAATCACTGTGTTTGTATACAGTAAAATATATAATCCCGATTGTATGCATTGTATATCCTACGATACGTTCAGGCACCTTAAATATGTATCCTTATTGCAAATATTACTTTATAAAATGCATGGTAGTAACGTTAAATATAGTTTACGGTGTCGCATTATTTGTAGTGCGAACGCGTTACAGCCGTTTAACGTCGCTGTCGTCATGATTTCTCTTTTACAAATTGCCCTCATATACAAGGTAAATTGACAGCATTAAAGTGAAACTATCATGTCGTAGGGGTGTTATGCGATAAACAAAATCTTACATTCGTGACTGTGTATTATTGACTTTAATAAACTCGTTGGATAAAAGGTAGGATTCTCGGCAGAGCCTAGTATCCTATCATTTTATCCAACTCGTTTATTAAAGATCATCGTTTATTAAAGATCCTCGTTTATTTAAGATCCTCTCGTTTACTGAAGATCCTCGTTTATTGAATATCCTCGATTATTAAATATCCTCGTTTATTAAATATCCTCATTTATTAAAGATCCTCGTTTATTGAATATCCTCGTTTATTAAAGATCCTCGTTTATGAAAGATCCTCGTTTATTTAAGGTCCTGTCGTTTACTAAAGATCCTCGTTTATTAAAGATCCTCGTTTATTTAAGATCCTCTCGTTTACTAAAGATCCTCGTTTATTAAGTATCTTCGTTTATTAAAGATCCTCGTTTACTAAATATCCTCGTTTATTAAAGATCCTCGTTTATCAAAGATCCTCTTTATTTAAGATCCTCGTTATTTAAGATCCTCTCGTTTACTAAAGATCCTCGTTTATTAAATATCCTCTGCTTTTATTAACTTAGATGCGTTATAATTTGTATTCGCTTTTATATTGTTTTCGGTCGTATATTGAGAGTTTATCTATCATCCGGTATCTGGATCATACATTGCACACATACTGGGATTTGTTCTACTAGGAATTAAATACTAATTATTTCAGGGGGTGGAAATCAGAGGTTATTATGAATGTGTAATTCTAACGCATACACCTCTTTGCAGTGACCGCCATTTGGTCAGTATCGATCTGTTAAAGATCCTCGTTTATTAAAGATCCTCGTTTATTTAAGATCCTCTCGTTTACTAAAGATCCTCGTTTATTAAGAATCTTCGTTTATTAAAGATCCTCGTTTACTAAATATCCTCGTTTATTAAAGATCCTCGTTTATCAAAGATCCTCTTTATTTAAGATCCTCGTTATTTAAGATCCTCTCGTTTACTAAAGATCCTCGTTTATTAAATATCCTCGATTATTAAAGATCCCCGTTTATTAAATATCCTCGTTTATTAAAGATCCTCGTTTATGAAAGATCCTCTATGAATGCGTGTTTTGGATGACTTAGTTTTGTGAATGCTAAATTTTCCGTTCGACTGTTGCATATGTTTGTAAATGAGCTAAAAACGTACATGAATGACAATACTGGACATTTTCACATTTTACTGGGCAAATGGATTTTTGCGGTAGGAATGTGGTTGCTTAACGGTTCGTCGTTCCGCGCACTGTTTCCGCGTCACCATTACATACTATGTTTTAGCAGTGTATCAGATACACCCTCCTCTTCAAGTTCATCTGCTTTTATTAACTTAGATGCGTTATAATTTGTATTCGCTTTTATATTGTTTTCGGTCGTATATTGAGAGTTTATCTATCATCCGGTATCTGGAGGTGTAGAACACCCATTGCAATACAGGAAGTGTCGACCTGGGGTAGTCGCATAATGGCGTCAATAAATAATTCTCATTTCTTTTTGTAAAAAAAGGCATTTTCACTAATTTAAAGTGCTATTTTTGGTTTATATCACATTGTTGATCTATTTGTTACATTTTTCAAGTATTGCCATGTTAAAATTGTGAGTTTTTAATTTATTTTGCTTATATGGAAATGAGTGTATGAATACAATATTATGGCATCTCAGTGTTTATGTTTTTAAAGGGACCATTCATTCATGAGACAAGTTCTTTCTTAGAAGATACATGACCCCCATTTTTCTGTGGATTTTTTGGCAGCATATGTGTCATTTGTGATGAGAATGTAAGTTATTCATTTTTAATTTGGGCCCAGATATGAATGACAACATGGCATTTAAATTTTAATTCACACACAACTCAATGCAACAATCAATGGGTGTGTTACACCTATAAGGCGGGATCTGTGAATTGCCATTTTCTCTCAGATTCTTACTTATCTAGCATTTATCCTTTTGGAATGATTATTTATCTTCAAAAAAACACTTTACACTCTTTTAAAACCGGTTTTGATTTTTTTTTTGATATTTTTTGCCGCGGAAAGCCGTAATTTGGAGTTTCAGATTTTTTAAGTCTTTAAATGATGGCCTGGAGAAACATTTTCCACTAAAACTAGGCTTGTTTGGTATCAACATGTAGATATGTGTATTTGTCATCATAATTTAGCACTACTATTTTTAAAATCCTGCTTTTATAGGTATGACACCACAAAATCCTTCCCCTTACCCCCTAAAATTGGGTTTACTGAGATAATGTCAGAGAGAACTGAAGGCAGAGTATGCTGCCCAGTCATTAAAACTTGGCTTTTAATCACAAAGCTAGTACCAGACTTGCATTTAGGAGTATTTGTGATGCCTGTATATTCATATAGTGTTACCAAATTAAGGTATGATGCCACCAAAAGTGAAAAATTGCCTTGAAAATTGGATGCTGGCATGAAAATCAGCACATTTTGCATTGAAAGAGCAGTTTTGGTAGCTAAACCTCTTGATTTCTTCATGTTTATTGACTATATGAAGCATTTAATCCATTATATCAAGTATAGGTATGCCCAATGTCATTTTATAAAACAGTTAAGGCAGGTTAAAACTGAAAAAAAGTACGCTGATTTCTGTCGCTGTCGACCGCTCTGTTCTCTTTTGAAACGCGTATATTTTGATCGATTCTTAGTCGATTCGCGACAACTTTTCTTTCTTTAATGCGTTATAGTCTAGGCTTTGTCAGAATAGCTGCTTTGAAAATTCACTCATAGTTAAGTATTCTTATAGGTGTAGTACACCCATTGCAATACAGGAAGTGTCGACCTGGGGTAGTCGCATAATGGCGTCAATAAATAATTCTCATTTCTTTTTGTAAAAAAAGGCATTTTCACTAATTTAAAGTGCTATTTTTGGTTTATATCACATTGTTGATCTATTTGTTACATTTTTCAAGCATTGCCATGTTAAAATTGTGAGTTTTTAATTTATTTTGCTTATATGGAAATGAGTGTATGAATACAATATTATGGCATCTCAGTGTTTATGTTTTTAAAGGGACCATTCATTCATGAGACAAGTTCTTTCTTAGAAGATACATGACCCCCATTTTTCTGTGGATTTTTTGGCAGCATATGTGTCATTTGTGATGAGAATGTAAGTTATTCATTTTTAATTTGGGCCCAGATATGAATGACAACATGGCATTTAAATTTTAATTCACACACAACTCAATGCAACAATCAATGGGTGTGTTACACCTGGATCATACATTGCACACATACTGGGATTTGTTCTACTAGGGATCAAATACTAATTATTTCAGGGGGTGGAAATCAGAGGTTATTATGAATGTGTAATTCTAACGCATACACCTCTTTGCAGTGACCGCCATTTGGTCAGTATCGATCTGTTTTTGTGTTCTAAAAATCGGTATTTAATTGTTATCTCCAAACTACTTGTTGATAATACGCATCAAATATTAGTGTTGAATGCTTGTTACATGTCGGTATACCCTGCTTATGTTCGAAACGGCCGTATTGTGCTACAATGTTGACAGATAGGAATTCTCAATCGGAGAATGCAAAAGGAACGACAACTCTGATTATTGGTTGGAATCTGGAGTCGTGCAGGATGGGAGATGACGTTTGCCAAGACTTATTTAGACATAGAAAAAGTATAAGTATGTGTAACATTATGTTTAAATAATATCCGACAGGTATTTAAGTGTATAATAACAGTTTTGAAACGGAAGTGTTTATTTCGATTCTTCTGTCATAGCCTAACAGAAGAACGACACTGTATGTGCTATTGCTTTTAAATGAAAGTTGATTCCAGCTTATTATTTTGTCATTTCTGTATCGAACACAAGTCGACAACAAGTCGTCAATATTGTCGACAATATTAAAGGAAAGTGTGGATGTCAATTGTTGGGTCATAGCCTAACATAATTCTTTCCAAGTTAGCGGTACAGTGTTACAATTGGAAATCACGGTATTTAAATGCTATCTCGAAACCAATTGTTACAACTGGCACATCAATTTCTTTTACATCATTCATCCAGGATGTTTTGGTCTTGTCGTATATACACATTTAGATGACTAATATAAGTATTAGAATAAAAAGTAAATAAAATAACGTTGTATACGTTGTAACGTTGCGCTTTTTGTTGTCGCAGTTATAACAAACCGGTATAAATTGTCACTTTTTACACTTGGAGTATGCAAATGAACGAATGTTGGTTAATGAATATACTAACTTTACACCAGTAGTCTGAAAATGGCTGAAAACGGTATATACTACCCGTTATGTTATTTTACACCAAGAGTGTGAGTATGTCGATGAGCATGTAATTAACATGTCGTCAGTACTTAGATATCTCCGCCCTAGTGTTTTTTTCAAAGTATATTGACAATAGGTTATAATACAACGGCATGTGCTTTATTATTTACAACTGGCGGCGTGTTGATTCAGGTCTATGCTATTGTTCTTTTGTCAAATTGATGATAGATATATGTCACAGTTTGTTTTGCTTATTACAGATATTTTTTACTTACTGCTGTGCCTGCTGCTGCTGCTATAACAGTAAAATGCCTAAATTTATTCGTCTAGCAGTCAGCTTTACACATTTATTCTGTTTGCGAACACTGATCTTTTTATTCAGTGGCTGTTGTTTTTATGCAGAGTGGGGCTGATGCTGTTTTAATTATAATTAGACCTCTGTGTTATAGGTTATTTTACGCCATACCTTGCACTTCAGTTTGTGTCACCATCACGATGTCGAAAGGCCAATCAACAATGTTCCTATGTCGAATAACTGGGTATCGGACATGCGGTTGCGAGACGTACCATAGACCTTCATTAGTTGGTATCATATGTTATCTCTCCGTTTACAATTTGCTAGTATAAATGATAGCCATGAACACACATTTAGACCTGGTTTATGAACTGTCAATTGCAGACCAGACTCGTACTATGAAAGCAAAAAAGAATATGTCGCACGGAACTGTATACATTTGGGCTCCTGCCGTTTTTGATCGAAGAGTTTATGGACATTTAGTTTTCTATTGTGAATGTCAAAGTAGGCCTATAACACTTATTTTGTGTTGAATTTGGAAATATATATTGAACTGCCTAATTTCTTGCCAAAGAATGTATATAGTGGCATTTCATTGTTCAGGAACAAGGAAGTAGATGATGCTTTGTTGCCTGGTATTTTGTATTTCTTTTAAGGATGGTAAATAGTGGGGCATGCCCCCACATTATTTTAACTTGGGGCTTTTAAATTAATCCTAACGAAGCAAAAGTCGATGTTTTTTATGTTAAATATTGAAATCTTATAAATTTGTTTGTTGTTTTTAAGACAATGCTGTATTGGGATGATGTACACTTATTTTATCAAGGCAAGAATTGTTTGTGAATGGTTTACAACAAGGAATTCAATGTTTATAAGTTAAATTGAAGAAATTATACATTCAACCTTTAAGTTTGGCTTTTGCTTGGCAATCGTATAGATAATTTTTATATTTACCCTATTTAGGTTATATTAGCTCTCCATAGCTATTTTAACGCAACAAACTGTCGTTGAGCCTTTTTGTAACTTTTATAAATTATTTATAAATTATGACCTGACACAATCGCTTCATTGGTTGAAGTATGTCTGTTATACCACTTTGGAGGTTTTTGTTTGTGCTTTTTGTAGCTTTTTGTATATGACATGACACAATCGCTTCATTGGTTGAAGTATGTCTGTTATACCTCTTTGGAGGTTTTTTGGTTGAATTTTAAAGTTTTTTGATTCTGTTTATGTATATGACATAACACAATCGCTTCATTGGTTGAAGTACGTCTGTCATACCTCTGGAGGTTTTTATTATCTAAGCTGTGTTCCGCTTCCCCCATGTTTGGCGGTGCCACGCGGCGTGTGGCATGACACAATCGCTTCATTGGTTGAAGTATATCTGTAATACCTGTTTTGGTTGATTTTTTGATTTTGTATATGACATGACATAATCGTTTCATTGGTTGAAGTACGTCTGTCATAACTCTTTGGAGGTTTTTTATTATCTAAGCTGTGTTCCGCTTCCCCCATGTTTGGCGGTGCCACGCGGCATGTGGCATACACATGCCGAGTGGCATGTGGCGGTATTTCGCGGAGACAGCATAGTGTAGTTAAAATATTCTAAGAACTTTGTTATTTTCTATGCAAGAAGTTTAAGACATGTCTTTGTGAACATCTGTTCCCAGGGTTTACACTGTGCAGTATTCTAAGAACTTTGTTATTTTCTATGTAAGATGTTTTTAATTTTAAGACTTGTCTTTGTGAACATCTTTTCCCAGGGTTTACACTGTACAGTGGTCAGTTACAATTTAAACTTAGTTTGGACTATGAACATTGGATTTACCTGAAATGTTCCAATTTGATTAACTACACATTTTATTTTACACTATATATTGTTGAAGCCATGGCCAGATTATTCCAATAAATATAAACTAGTAACATTTTGGTTTATTTGTTACCCATCTTAAATAATGGGATTTGTTCTAATAAGGAACAAATACTAATTATTTCAGGGGGTGGAAATCAGAGGTTATTATGAACGTGTAATTCTAACGCATACACCTCTTTGCAGTGACCGCCGTTTGGTCAGTATCGATCTGTTTTTTGAGTTCTAAAATCGGTATTTAATTGTTATCTCCAAACTAACCCACCCACCCTCCCCTGTGTTTATTGTTTATATTGTATTTGGTACCAGTGTCTTTGGCTTGTCGTGTATCTATTTCAGTGAGAAGTATGAGGAGATGAGATGCCTAGTGGTCTGTCGTCGTCGTCATGACTTCATCCGGATCTCGTTTGCGGTGGTCCACATTGGTGCAACCTTTAGGGATACACCTACACGAAGTTTTCAAATACTACTATTGACGGTGCAAGACGTTGTGGTATCGGAACGCGAAGAACTTTAAAATCATCTATGAACTTTGTGTCGCGGTATTTCGCGGACACAGCATAGTGTAGTTAAAATATTCTAAGAACTTTGTTATTTTCTATGCAAGAAGTTTTAAATTTTAAGAATTGTCTTTGTGAACATCTGTTCACACATACATAGTATTCGTCTTTGTAGAGAGTCCATTACAGCTTTCAAGTAAATATAGCAAACATGTTATAGTTTGAAGACTACGTACTACCATTAATTACTTAGCAAAGCGAATTTCCATTAGCATGTCGTGTCATTAGCAAGTCCAAGGCGAACTCTTTAAGATTTATGGGAGCATGGTGAGCCATTACATTAGCACGAATTATCCATGTGTTAATATAATTTCACGGGAATGTTGCTCTTGATGTCTAGCAAAATATCAGGTCGGCCGGAAATTCAAGATGGCCGCCAGGCGTAGGAATCATATTATGGTATATGTTTTGGTGTGCATGAGCTTGAATAATCTTGTTTTTATTTTTTTGCTTGTCAAATATTTTGTCAAAACGTTTAATGTCGAATCAAAATATTTTTTCATGCTGATCATTTTAGAAAAAGACCCATATCAATATCACTCATAGTTTTCAAGAAGTAGTCGCTACAAACTTGTTTTTAAAAATCTATTTTTAGCCGTACACTCAAAATTAGTATGCGAAAATTACAATACAGTCATGATATTTTAACAATTATATGTGTTACTATTAAGCTATTATATTTATTTTTATAACTTGCAAATACTTTGTCAAAATGGAATTTATCAATAACAAGTTTAATATATTAATTTTCAGGGTTAGAGATCAGTCCACGGGTAGCGGATGGAATGGAAGAATGTCTCAAGTGCAGATGAATTAAATTCCATGGATACCGAAGACAGTAAGATGTTAATGTTAAATAAGAGAGCCAGAGAAAAGAACACTGACACTTAACAAACCATATTTAAAAATATATATAATGAAGTTATTTTCATTATAATTGTTTTTCTTCAGAAACAGCGAACATATGTAGATTACTTTTGTGAGTACATGTGATTTTAATATAATCATCATGATCATTAGGTTTGTGAATTTAATAATTTAGATATGCGCTTAAGAGACACAAAACTAAGATAATTCTCTTCCAATTTTGAAAATCTGCATTGCCGGTAAGTACCTTTGTCACTTTTTTTGTTTAACTGTTCTTGATTTATTACCTGATTTATATATTAAAAATTGAAAAAGTTACTCTTGTCATTATGCTTCACCCTATGGAAGGAGCATACAGTATAATACTGGTATCCTTGTCTGTTTACAATATTGTTCAAATAAGGTTAAAGAAGGGCATTTGTGCTCGAAGGCGACATTGTCAAACAAGCATCTGTGTTTTAATGGCAAACTCGCAAGCAATTTTGTATGCATTTGACAGGGTAAAAATACACCTGATTGCTCATGTCGCTCACTTTGCTTACATGACATGATGTTGATCCTTGTCGAAATTATTTCTATTCAACATTAAACAGCGGCCATCTTTGTTAACATAGAGTTTATGTAGTAAAACATTGTAGCGACTACTCTGAAACTACCTCATGGATTTTCATGAAACTTCACAGGAATGTTGTTCTTGATGTCTAGTTGATCCTAGCAAAATCTCAGATTGGCCGGAAATTCTAGATGGCCACCACCGCTAAAAATAGATTTTTTTGAAAACGAGTTTGTAGCGAAATATTTGTGAAAAATAAGTGATATTGATACGGGACTATTTCTAAAATGATCGACATGATGTTGATCCTAAATTGTTGAATTTTGTTTTTGATTCAACATTAAACATGACTGCCAGTTGCCATCTTTGTTTACATAGTCTTATATTCTAAAACTTGTAGCGACTACTGCTCTGAAACTACTTGACATATTTAGCGCTTCAAGGTCATTCATCTCTTGTTGTCGTTTTTCCAGGCTGAGTCTCATTTGCATTTTACACCTGGATTGCGCCACATTTTACGCCTGGTTTATTATTACGCCTGGTTATTGACCAGGCGTACTCATTTGCATATTACGCCTCATTTTACGCCTGGATTCCGCCTCTTTTTACGCCTGGTTTATTATTTAAGCCTGGCTTATTATTTTTGCCTGGTTTATTTACGCCTGGTTTTATTTACGCCTGTACGCCTGGTTTTCGGCCAGGCGGACTCATTTACATATAACGCCTCATTTTACGCCTGGATTACGCCTCATTTTACGCCTGGTTTCTACATTCTTACCAAAACCACCAGTACGCCTGGTCACCATCAAAATTACGCCTGGTTTAGTTATCAATTTTACGCCTGCTTTACGGGTGTCACAGTTCGTACGGGATACATCAATCCTGGTGTTGATTGCTCTCTACGTGTTGACGACCTTGTTATATGTTATCGTGCGAAAAACATGAACACTACTGAGAGACAATTTCAACAATGTTTCAATAAACGTCAGACCTGGTCGGATGAAAATGGTTTTAAATTTTCTAAATCTAAAACTAATTGTATGCAGATTTGTCAACTACGTAAACATCTTAAAGACCCTCATATAACACTGGATGAGTCACCAATACTAGTAGTAGATGAAACAAAATTCCTTGGTCTTATTTACGACCGTAAATTAACGTTTATATCACACCTTAAATACTATTGCCTTAAAGTTCTTAATTTACTTAAAATTGTTGCAAACACTAATTGGGGAGCAGATCAAAAAATACCTTTACTGGACTACGGCTCAATAGTATATGGATCGACTCCCAAATCATACTTGCAGATGCTCGATCCTAAACATAATCAAGGATTACGACTCGCCTTAGGTGCCTTTCGTACTTTACCAGCCGAAAGGCTATATGTTGAAGCTAATGAACCATCACTGTCTCATAGACAGGACAAATTAGCCCTTCAATTTGCCAATAAATTACAATCTAACCCTTCAAACTCAACCTTCGATACCGTTTTTAATCATAGTTATGAACCTCTTTTTGATCGAAAACCGAAGGGCATTCGACCATTTGTTCTTCGTATTAAATCAAAATTAAGAGACACTGAAATCGATGCCAAGTACAAAGTACAACAAATTCCATCGTGGACTTTGGAAAGACCAACAATTATTTTTGATCTTTGTAATAGTAACAAATTCAGTACATACCCTAATGTCTTTCAAAGCAAATTTAATGAAATTAACTCGAAATACAATAACTTTCAACATATATACACAGATGGTTCTAAAGATGGAGATAATTTAGCTGCAGCAGCTGTTGTTCACAAACACAGCATAAAGAGCCGCCTGCCAGACAAGGGCTCTATATTTTCAACTGAACTTAAAGCAATTGAACTTGCCTTAAATTATATTCAGGAATCTGATGATGACCATTTTGTAATATTTTCTGATTTCCTTTCATCTCTTCAAGCACTGGGTAATATGGAACATGATAAACCAGTTGTGCTTCAACTTTTAGAAAAGTGCAATTCTCTTATAGTTGATAATGTTATTATTTTCTGCTGGCTTCCAAGCCATGTAGGAATACGTGGTAATGATAGAGGTGATAGTGCTGCTAAAGCAGCAATAGGAGTACATATATTTAATGTCAAATTACCTTATACTGATTTTGAAAGTTGTATTAACACATATATTCGTAACACTTTGCAAGCCGCTTGGGATTTGTCAGTGAACAATAAACTCCATTCAATTAAACCTTACTCGCAGAATGGCGTTCTTCTAGTAGACCCATTCGTCGAGAAGTAGTTGTTCTAGCCCGGTGCAGGATAGGGCATACACGTTGTACTCAGTCATATTTATTACAAGGTGAGCAATTACCATAATGTATACCCCGCTTTGCACCGTTAACGGTCAAACACAAATTGTTGGAATTTGTAGACTTTGATCTTATGCGTCTAAGGTACTACACTATTAATAATATGAAAGAGTTATTTGGTACAAAGGTACTTACCGGCAATGCAGATTTTCAAAATTGGAAGAGAATTATCTTAGTTTTGTGTCTCTTAAGCGCATATCTAAATTATTAAATTCACAAACCTAATGATCATGATGATTATATTAAAATCACATGTACTCACAAAAGTAATCTACATATGTTCGCTGTTTCTGAAGAAAAACAATTATAATGAAAATAACTTCATTATATATATTTTTAAATATGGTTTGTTAAGTGTCAGTGTTCTTTTCTCTGGCTCTCTTATTTAACATTAACATCTCACTGTCTTCGGTATCCATGGAATTTAATTAATCTGCACTTGAGACATTCTTCCATTCCATCCGCTACCCGTGGACTGATCTCTAACCCTGAAAATTAATATATTAAACTTGTTATTGATAAATTCCATTTTGACAAAGTATTTGCAAGTTATAAAAATAAATATAATAGCTTAATAGTAACACATATAATTGTTAAAATATCATGACTGTATTGTAATTTTCGCATACTAATTTTGAGTGTACGGCTAAAAATAGATTTTTAAAAACAAGTTTGTAGCGACTACTTCTTGAAAACTATGAGTGATATTGATATGGGTCTTTTTCTAAAATGATCAGCATGACAAAATATTTTGATTCGACATTAAACGTTTTGACAAAATATTTGACAAGCAAAAAAATAAAAACAAGATTATTCAAGCTCATGCACACCAAAACATATACCATAATATGATTCCTACGCCTGGCGGCCATCTTGAATTTCCGGCCGACCTGATATTTTGCTAGACATCAAGAGCAACATTCCCGTGAAGTGTCATGAAAATCCGTCAAGTACTTTCAGGAGTAGTCGCTACAAGTTTTTTACTATATAACTCTATGTAAGCAAAGATGGCCGCTCCGGTTTGACATTGAATCGAAACGATTTTCGACAAGGACCAACATCATGTCATGCTGATTATTTTAGAAAAAGTCTCATATCAATATCACGTATAGTTTTCAAGAAGTAGTCGCTACAAACTTGTTTTTTAAAAATCTTTTTTAGCTTTGGTGGCCATCTTGGATTTCACATCAACATGAGTTTTTGCTAGGATCAACTAGACTTCATAGGCAACATTTCTGTAAAGTTTCATGAAAATCCATCCAGTAGTTTCAGAGGAGTAGTCGCTACAAAAAAAAGTTTACAGACGGACAGAAGACGGACACCGCACCACGGCATAAGCTCTGCTGATCTTTGATCAGTAGAGCTAACTTTGTATAGCTGCTGATCTTTGATCAGTAGAGCTAACTTGGTACAGCTCCTCAGAAATGCTGGATATAGTTATAATGGACATCGCTCCAAGCTGGTTTTTCATTGTGGCAAGATTGAAAGAAAATTATTAAGAGATATAGACCTGACACACAACATAAGTGGGTGGTCTGCTTCCACCGCAATACAAACACCATTATACATAGCCTAAAATGTGCTGAAATGACACCAAACACCAAGAAATTCTTCCTATAAATAATGAACTGTCTTAAATCAGATATTTAAAATTTTATTTTAACAACATATATACACGTTTCTAAAGCTACTGATGACGAGGTTACACATACAACTTACATATTTTGAGAATTCAAACTCTTTTGACGAATAATAACCGGCCAGGACAAAGCCAAAAACTGGAGTGTCAAATTAAGTTACCAACTTGTAATTGATTTTATGCATATTCATTCATGGATATTTTAAGAACTGGTGAATAAACCCATAACTTTTATCGGTAAATATACATAATACACCTTATAGGCTATTTTTCTTTTTGGCCTTACCTAAGAGTGGTTTAACTTGTTACAGTGTCTTCATAGTTTCCACAGTCACGTCATTTTTTATAGTCATAGAAGCAACTGGTGCTTTGAACACTGGTACGTACTGGAACAAACAGCTCCTGTCTGCAATAAGGTTCACAATAAAAATATAAATATATATATAATTATGCTGTGAAACAAAATGTTAAAGACACTGACACTACAAAACCATATATCAACATTTTATCCAGGTCATATAATAATGTACATGTGCCAATTGAAAGTGTAGTTTTATTCACGGATCCTTAAAATACCCATGATTGAATATGCATAAAATGAATTACGAGTTGGTTTTGGAGTTAGGCCTTAAGTCTCATTCCCCCCACCACCCACACACCAATTGTCATTATGTATATACACTGCTATGGGGCACTCAGAAAGCGGCATTTATTTTAACAACTTCCCGGCATGTTGAATGACAACAGACAGGGTTTTCCTATACTAATTTTTTTTTTTTTCATATTTGTGGTTTGTTTACGCAATACCAGGAGTGAGACATTATAGTCCGATAGCATCATTGGAACATCCGCTACACGGATAAGTAGGTTTTAGCGTGTATATATTACACTATCGACACGGTGCGAAAAATGGCCAAAACAGTGTGTTACATAATTACTGAGATTGAGTGTGTCGGACAACCTCGGTCAGAGTCCCCAGCAGTGTACATGCACTGAGGCCCTATCTATAATACTAGGATTGAATTGGATGTTGATGGAACAGCGCTAAAACAATTGGGCTCCCATTGGGTGTGACTGATGGGCCGTGCCTATGGGTCTGCTTGATAACCACTAGGCCATTAGAGTCCTACCTATTATGTTTTTCGAGTATTCCAGTAGGTCAATCAGATAAATATCTCTATATGTATTAGCTAAGATTTAAAATTAAACAAAATAAAAGCTGCAAATAAACTTACCACTCAAAATTATACCACTACCAGGCAACGGCCCACGAGTTCTGTCCCTTCTCATCCGAGTAGTTGCATACACATTTTATCGATGGCATCATGCGATTTGTTTGAACGTCAATGTAAACCTCACAATATGTATTGGCAATTGATTGGCCGTCTTCAAAATCAAGTTGAGTCTTAATTACGGAAGTATTCCTTTCTAAAATCACTTTTTAGTGGGTTGTAAATATCCGTTTGCTTATCCGGAAGTTAAAATTTGAAAACATTGTCTGTTTGAAAAACTGACATGCGCAGTGTAACTGTCTACGCTAGACTAAATGCGATTGGCCAATTCAAAATGAAAGTAATTAAAAACAATAGAATAGAATAGAAGTAAATGTGTTGCCAGACGCTTGCAGAGAAATATGAGTGTTCGATTGCATGCGCCTTTGTGATAGTACGAATAACTGAATTGTCAACATCAGGAAATGGAAATGATTTCTCACGATTCTCTACGTACCAACGCCAAGAAAGCATGTATTTACGTTGTAATAAGTCATACCTTTACGTGTGTCTTTTGTTTTAATTTGAATGCAAATAGGATTTGAATATTTACTAGAGAACTTTCGCACTACGAACTTTCATGCTTTACAATTCGTACTTAAGACTATTCGTACTCGTAGTGTTTTTTTCATTGGCGAAGTTATCGAGACGATGTCCAGAGCGAAACTCTCAGCCAGGTTGGTTTATATGCATTACACTGAGATTGTGGGGGGAGACATATGTTTTTGTTAAAAAAAAAACACCGTCTAGTCGATGTATTCATTTTAACTTGCACCCTGAAAAGCACAGTAGGCTAGTAGTTTCAGAAGCAGTTTTTTCCTTAGTCCGATAGAATACAACTTTCAAATGTACTCGGGTAAGGGTTAATCAAACTGCTTATAAACCCTATTATTTTAAACAAACTGAAACAAAACTAGTGTAAGTTTTTATTTATTTTAATTCATTTCATTCATTTATAATATATATTGATCTGCAATTTGTTTTTCATCTCCATTTTATTAGCGATGAAAATTCAGTCCAGTCTCCTTTTTACAGTAAAGAAAATGTTTAAGTCCAGTTTATGCCTCCTTTTTCCAGAAAAAAAGTTCAGTTTACACCTCCTTGTAAACAAAGTGTCAAAAAGTTTGTCCAAATTTCACCTCTTCTAAAAGTATAAGTCCTAATTTACGCCTCTTCTAAAAAACCAAATTTACGCCTATTCTAAAAGTGAAAGTCCAAATGTACGCCTCTTCTAAAAATATAAGTCCAAATGTACGCCTCTTCTAAAAGTTTAAGTCCAAATTTACGCCTCTTTGAAAAGTTACGCCTCAATATTTTTAAATTACGCCTGGTTTTAAAATGTACGCCTTGCATTCAATATATAGAAATTACGTGTCCTGCTCGCTTACGCCTGGCTAACAACACGTAACTATCATTTACGCCTGGTGTACGCCTGGTTTACGCCTCGAAACCAGACGGATTACGCCTGATCATTTCGTACGGGATTTAACTATACTATTAATGTTTATATTAAAAAGAGTGACAGAGAGTATGATACCCTGTGGCACACCCATCTTCTGTTCATGAATGTCGGAGAGGGTTGAACCCATTCGGACACGGAACTGTCTATCATCTAAGAAATTCTCTTTACACATTGGTAATCGGCCTCTAAGACCAAGGTCATAAAGACCATTCATGATACCGTACTTCCATGCAGTATCATAAGCTCTCGCCAAGTAAAAAAATACAGCAACTAGATGTTCTTTCTTTAAGAAAGTTTCCCTATTAAATGATTCAAATCGAATGAGATTGTCTGTTGTGCCTCGTTGGCGCGGAATCCACTTTGATACTTTGTTTTCAGTTATTTGGATTCCAGGTACCAAACGAGTCTCTCATTAATCATTCGTTCCATGGTTTTACATATACAACTCGTTAGAGAAATATTGGGTCCGTATGATCATTTCCAGGTTGGGGACTGGAATAACG
This sequence comes from Cyrtodaria siliqua, assembly GCA_037043455.1. NCBI lineage: Eukaryota > Metazoa > Mollusca > Bivalvia > Adapedonta > Hiatellidae > Cyrtodaria > Cyrtodaria siliqua. The sequence continues at coordinate 35,264 of JAWPHD010010914.1, read as the reverse complement.
ATTGCTTCCCGCCAAGAATCGGGGAAGTTTCCTGTCACCCAAACCTTATAAAATATTGGGATTTGTCGTTCATCGACATAAATCCTTTTATTTAAGTGGGATTGATAATTTTTATAAACAATTCGCAATCCTGCTTATTTGTTTTTGGTTTATTAATGAGTGTGTAAATCGTACGCTACACCAATTATCTGTCCCTAAAGATGCGGCCATTTGCTGCAGGCGGTATCAGATGTAAATTGCAAACTTTAGCATGTGTCGTGTTCATTTATGAAAAATAATTACTTAGGAATTGATATTGTTCATTTTCGGATATTATTGATCGTAAATGTGCAGTAGTAAATGTTCGATGGTTTTGATTTAATAGAGATTTATTCACTCAAATTATGAACATGTTCAACTGGTGATCGTGGGGAAATCAACACGTCATGGCGAAATCGTGAACAGGGCTGATCAGGGCGTTGGAGCGGAACTATGCATGTTGGCCATTGATGTTATGGTCATCGTTGTGCCCTATATATTAACTTCTGCTGCTATTATTCACTCTCCAGGGCTGATCATGAAACTATTATGAAACAATTTATATAAATAACTTGTTTGTCACCATGTTGTTAATGAAAATTAATGTTGAATCAAGCCATTATGTTGGCAATTTATGTTATGGTCGTCGTTGTGCCCTATACATTTAACTTCTGCTGCTATTATTCACTCTCCAGGGCTGATGATGAAATTGTGGTTGTTGACAGTAATTGCAGTGTTTCTGCAATAGGTTCTCTTTATAACAAATTTCTGATAAGTATACCTAACAGTTTTTGTGGATTTCAGCAAATTTTTAACTTGCTGCTGCTGACTGCTGCTGCTAATAAGACGGGTTATAAAAGGTCCAGTGTTATTTGTCTAGCGATACACTTTACACATTTATTTGTTTGTGTACAGGGTTGTTTTCATTATAGTGGCTGTTGTTTTGTATACTGGTGTATTTGCAGATGCTGCTTACTTATAATTGGATACCTGTCACTTATTTAAGGCTTTATTTTATTTCATTCTCTCAAAGACGTTGCCTTATATTTCAGTTTCTGTCACTATCAAGTTGACTTAGGGCCAGTCAAAAGTTCCTGACAAAAATGTGGGTGTACCGGGCGTGATGTTGTGGACAGGTCATAGAGGCCCAGTGTTGGTATTGTATGTAATGTTCCATTTCTCAGTTACACAAGTTAAACATAAATCACAAAGCGATATTTCAAACATTGCGAATGTCAGATGTATCCAAAATATTTGGTGTGGAATTTGGGAATATATCCCCAGAACTGGTTAATATATCGACAATGGATTTATAAGTGGCTTTCCATTTTCCAAGACCTTGGAAGAATTCGGATGCTTTTCATATGGTTTATTTCATGGCTATTCCATTGGTTCAATGAGTATTATTTATCCTGTCATTGTTAAACAAGGCATATGAAATGGCACTGGTATCTATTTAATTTGTGTGTTTGTGGGTGGGTGTAGTGCACAGATTTATTGTCCCTCCGCTTTTTAACCGATATGACGTAATGAATGTATTACTCCAGTTGGGTTTGTCCCTACCCTATATATAGCACTGAGTTCTGTGCATGGTCACTAAACTATAATAGGCACTTCTATACTCGAAGTAAAACTGTTCTATGCATGACCCGTTCTATGCATGACCCAAATTTAAATTTTTAAAACAGTTGTCGCATCAATTATATATATAACACATTTAAACCTCCTTTTAATAACTCTCCGAATAAAGAGAGGCATTCATAAACCAAGTTAGTTGTTCTTGAAAGCACAAAATAGAAATATTTGTCAACACTATCCAGATGTTCAGGTCGTGTGGTGAGGGGTATGTGCCTGTTGAGGGTGGTTGTTATTCACGGGTTCTTAAATATCCGTGTTTGAATGTGCGTGGAGTGGGTTGTGACTTGGTAACATTTCAACTCTCCAGTTTTAGGGTTGAGCCAGCCATAAGCCGTTTATATTGTGGCTATAGAGTTTGGATTACTCAAAATTTGTATGTTATATATATACCTTGTCATCAGTGGCTTTTGAACCAATGTATATACCTTGTACAATGTGGCTGTTGGTGGTGGGAAAGCTGCTTTAAATGAGGTTTTCAATGGCATTCAGTCAATCGCAATTGCGTCTCCTTCATTTATATGAAGATGCAATAGTTTTGCATTCAACCTTTAACACGTGGGTCAGTTTACTTGAAAAGGATACATATTCCTAGTTTATAGTCAAAGGACATAATAGAATGTATTTGTAAATTTGGAAATGTTTTAGTCCTAGTCTTCTTGAATAAATAATTATTTACATAGGTGGTCATTCAAAAGCTGAAGTTAATTGTAACATTGAATTTAATTAATGGGTTGCAGAGGTGTCTGCCTGTGGTTGGATGCCATTATGGAACAGAATGAACATTGAATCAGATTTTTTATTGAAACACATAATTCGTTTCTACCGACTATAAATTTACTTCTATGCATGGTGATGTGTATCTTAAATTCACTTCAATTACTTGGTGCCAAGTGTTGAAGACATTAAAGTTGTTATCTCTTGAGGACCACCCACATATATTGGTATTGCATGTGGGAAGCAATGACATTGGTCAAGTACCCTCAGATAAATTAAGGAAAAGTATTATTAAAACACTACATGACATAAACGACTTGATTTCTGAAGTTAGATTGTTTGGTCGCAGATTTTACCACACTTATATTATGGAAATGAAAAGTCCCATAAAGCTTTGGACAAATTCAGGATTAGGGTAAATAGTCAAGTTGCAACAGAGGTTTTCCGAATGAATGGTGGATATATTAGATATCCCGAAATTGTTGAAGTACATATGCCAGAATTTTGCCTTTAGTTCTGAAATCGGCCCGTGGCTTTAATAAAATGAATTCAAATTATGTTGATGTGCAGTCACTTTTTTGGCATATATGTATAACCTCTATATAAGGTTATCTGCTTATCCTTCGTCAATTTGTTAACCCCTTATGGGTTACTATGTGGTTGGCAATATAGTGCTTTACCCAGTTTGGGTCATAACCCATTTTGTTGTTGAAAATAAATTTATTTGTATTTTGGCAATTTTGTATGCTAACCAATTTGGGTTGCAAGCCACTTTTGGGTGACTGTTAATGTTATAATTGACCATATTTGGGTCATTTGTTGAATGTTGTCGACCATATTTGGGTCATATGATGAATGTTGTTGTTGGCGAGACAAATCGCTTCGATTGTGAAGTGCGTCAGCCATACCTCCATTTGAGGACTGACTTGTTCTTTTCACTGCTGTGCTCTGCTTCCCCCATTTTAATGGCGGTGCCTCTCGTGGTGCCTCTGTCACCACTTGTGGCATGTGGCAGTATGTCGCGGTCACAGCAGTGTGTAGTAATTATTTTACGAGAACATTTGAAGGAAAGCAACTAAATTTTAAATATCTGGCTTTGTGAACATCTGGTCCCAGGGTTCATTGAGTACAGTTTTCATTCACTTCAAAACTTGGTCGGAGCTATGACCATTTTTCAAATTGTTATAAATATCGTGACTGCACATTTGTTATGCACATTATGTTTCTTGTTATAATATGCTGAAGCCATGGCCTTGTTATTCCAATAAATATAAACTAAGTTCAGTATTGAGTCTCTTTCATAGCCCATCTTCAATAATGGGATTTGTCGTTCATCGACATAAATCCTTTTATTTAAGTGGGATTGATAATTTTTATAAACAATTCGCAATCCTGCTTATTTGTTTTTGGTTTATTAATGAGTGTGTAAATCGTACGCTACACCAATTATCTGTCCCTAAAGATGCGGCCATTTGCTGCAGGCGGTATCAGATGTAAATTGCAAACTTTAGCATGTGTCGTGTTCATTTATGAAAAATACCCTCCCTCCCATACCCTCATTTTATTACCTATGCATATTATTGTTCTGTTTTGCTTTGCCAGTTTTATATATACATTTCAGTTACATTACTCGAGAAATGGCGGTTTGGGCACAGCGTATCCTAATACAGATGTGAAGTCCTAAGAATATTAATCCTATTGTCGTGGCTTCAGCGGTGGATATTCCACAGGGTTGGCAGTATGTCGCGGTCACAGCAGTGTGCAGTAATTATTTTACGAGAACATTTGAAGGAAAGCAACTAAATTTTAAATATCTGGCTTTGTGAACATCTGGTCCCAGGGTTCATTGAGTACAGTTTTCATTCACTTCAAAACTTGGTCGGAGCTATGACCATTTTTCAAATTGTTATAAATATCGTGACTGCACATTTGTTATGCACATTATGTTTCTTGTTATAATATGCTGAAGCCATGGCCTTGTTATTCCAATAAATATAAACTAAGTTCAGTATTGAGTCTCTTTCATAGCCCATCTTCAATAAATATATCAAGTAGTATAGAGAGACAGGTTTCAGGTAAATGTTTTAATAATTGATAATGGATATCATCACGACCAGCTGATGTATCATGAGCCTTTTTAAGGGAATCTCGATGTTCTTTGAGAGTGAACAGTTTATTGTATTTCTCCAAACATTTCGACTTGAAATTCAACTTCTTCTGTTCTTTTATTTTCTTTTTTTTTTAAAAAAATGGTTGACATTTCCAGAAGAAGGATTTTTAGAAAAAGTTTCTGACAAAGTGTCTGTAATATCTTTGACAGAAGTAATATCTTCATTATCAGTTTTAAGATGATTTACACAACTAGAATTACCTTTATTGTTTTCTGGACCATGTGCCACGTCTTCTTAAGACATAAGATCTCCAGGATGATCTCTCTTGCTATCCTTAATAGTACGACGGGCTTTCGCACGTAAAACTCTAAAAGTATCTAAATTATTTTGAGTTGGCCGCAAGTTAAAATCATTCAATGCAGCTTTACGATCGCTGAATACCATGAAATAAGGGTTGGGATTCTGCATATATATTAAATTAGAGCTGCTATACACAATACCACTCAAATTAGAGTTGGCATTCGCAATGCGCCTCCACTTTTCGGTAATATCCCTCAGATGATAACCACAATAGCAATCAAAGTATAGCTGTAATTAGAGTCCTCGCTATTAGGACTATTGTCAGGACGTAGGTGGGATATCTTCATTACTAGATCATAGAACAACCGTCATCAACATCATTCCGACGATTCGAGAAATTAACCATTGGTTCAGGTACACTTACTTATTTTTTCGCAGTATCAGAGTGATATATTTTGCCATGTTTAGGTAAAAATGAGATATAGGGTCCTATAGAAACCACAGCATCCGAAAAAATAAAATTTGTTTCTAAAATATATCTGTATAACTGAATGTTTTCCAGTATCACAACATTCACTATATAACGATCTTTTTAAGGCACACACCTTCTTCTAAAAATATTTTTTTCCAATACGTTGATGGCATATTTCCTACTGAATCAAATATCACTGTCTTATAGATTGTCACAAACTGACTTCGACGTGACGTCATTTTGATTGCAACATCAAAGTGCACGTTGAATTACGCGCAACATCAGTTACAATGGGATGTGTGTACGTCCTTATTAAATATACAATAAACTTCGTTTTATTGTAGTTTCTCTAAAAACATAATATAATCTTACAAAATGATGTTTAAAATTTAATTTTTAGCATTAATCGTGATCCGCTGACTATGTTTGGAGTAATTTTACTACACAACATTGCGCGTAACGTCACGTATTTGTTGAAGCCGTCGTGACGTAGGGGGTGATTCCCACGGATTTCTATAACAAACTGAAGTTGACCAATCAGAGGCCGGTGATTTTATTTTGTCCACACCTCGTTTTGATGTCAAACATTTTAAAGAAGCTTTACTCCAGACCATCGTTTGGACTTCTTTGAGAGAAGTCTCGCGAGAGGTCTGGATGATCGAGACTAGTTTCAATGTGGTATTCCTATTCCTGAGCCTTTTATGATTGTGGTGTCGCATTCTTTGATATTTCTTACCTTATATTTGGTGTTTGTTTTGAATGCGTATATTTGGTGTTTGTTTTGAATGCGTATATTTGGTGTTTGTTTTGAATGCGTATATTTGGCTGACTGTCTACCAGGAATGCTGCATTTTTTCAGTTCAGCCTTTATGCAAACTTTTATTGTTTATAAGACGTAATATGAGTTGCAACACCTCTTATGTCACCTTAGCATCAGTTTAAACTGGGTTATTTTTTAAAGGAAAGTTAATTAGTCCTATTTGAATGCGCTGGTATGTCTTCGCTGACTGGATAATCTTAAAACACAATTTGACGTCCATGTAGGACTGTCAGACATTCCCTTTGTAATACATCATTTTGAAGGGTGGCTGTGCGAAGCATAGACATATTAATTCTGATGTTTTGACAAACTTGCCACTTCTTTGCAGTTAGACGAATATGTAATGTAATTTGCAGTGTGGACTGGTAATTATATGTATTGGTGTTTCTTTCTTATTATAACATAAATATGTATGTTCTCAGCGAACTTGTCTCGGATGTTTCATACAGCATATTGTCCATCAATCTGATGATCGGATGATGAATCTCGGGGTGTTAGTATGTCAATAGTAACATTTTGCTAATAGTGTACTGGTGTGTTTATCTAATGTTATTTGTATTTGAACGAGTGTATACTGTTTGAAAGTACATTTGACAGTAGATTAAAAAGTCGACTATGACCAAACTTAAGTATTACTGGTGTGGTATACATACATATAGAATGACCGGTGTTTCATCTCACTTACACTATGGCCAAACACAGAATATGACTAAGTTTGTGATCTTGCTTACAGCATAACAAAACATACAGTATGTCTAGTGTATCATCTCGCTTACACCATGACCAAACATACAGTATATCTAGTGTATCATCTCGCTTACACCATGACCAAACATACAGTATGTCTAGTGTATCATCTCGCTTACAACATGACCAAACATACAGTATGTCTAGTGTATCATATCGCTTACACCGTGACCAAACATACAGTATGTCTAGTGTATCATCTCGCTTCCACTGTGACCAAACATACAGTATGTGTAATGTATCATCTCGCTTTCACCGTGACCAAACATGCAGTATATCTAGTGTATCATATCGCTTACACCATGACCAAACATACAGTATATCTATTGAATCATCTCGCTTACACCATGACCAAACATACAGTATGTCTAGTGTATCATCTCGCTTCCACTGTGACCAAACATACAGTATATCTATTGAATCATCTCGCTTACACCGTGACCAAACATACATTATGTCTAGTGAATCATCTCACTTACACCGTGACCAAACATACAGTATGTCTAGTGTATCATCTCGCTTACACCGTGACCAAACATACATTATGTCTAGTGAATCATCTCACTTACACCGTGACCAAACATTCAGTATGTCTAGTGTATCATCTCGCTTACACCGTGACCAAACATACAGTATGTCTAGTGTATCATCTCGCTTACACCGTGACCAAACATACAGTATGTCTAGTGTATCATCTCGCTTACACCGTGACCAAACATACAGTATGTCTAGTGTATCATCTCGCTTACACCGTGACCAAACATACAGTATGTCTAGTGTATCATCTCGCTTACACCGTGACCAAACATACAGTATGTCTAGTGTATCATCTCGCTTACACCATGACCAAACATACAGTATGTCTAGTGTATCATCTCGCTTACACCGTGACCAAACATACAGTATGTCTAGTGTATCATCATGTCTAGTGTATCATATCACGTACACCGAGGCCAAACATACAGTATGACTACTGTATCATCTCGCTTACACCGAGAACAAACATACAGTATGTCTAGTGTATCATCTCGCTTACACCGTGACCAAACATACAGTATGTCTAGTGTATCCTCTCGCTTACACCGTGACCAAACATACAGTATGTCTAGTGTATCATCTCGCTTACACCGTGACCAAACATACAGTATGTCTAGTGTATCATCTCGCTTACACCGTGACCAAACATTCAGTATGTCTAGTGTATCATCTCGCTTACACCATGACCAAACATACAGTATGTCTAGTGTATCATATCGCTTACACCGTGACCAAACATACAGTATGTCTAGTGTATCATCTCGCTTCCACTGTGACCAAACATACAGTATGTGTAGTGTATCATCTCGCTTTCACCGTGACCAAACATGCAGTATATCTAGTGTATCATATCGCTTACACCATGACCAAACATACAGTATATCTATTGAATCATCTCGCTTACACCGTGACCAAACATACAGTATGTCTAGTGTATCATCTCGCTTACACCGTGACCAAACATACAGTATGTCTAGTGTATCATATCGCTTACACCGTGACCAAACATACAGTATGTCTAGTGTATCATCTCTTTTACACCGTGACCAAACATTCAGTATGTCTAGTGTATCATCTCGCTTACACCGTGACCAAACATACAGTATGTCTAGTGTATCATCTCGCTTACACCGTGACCAAACATACATTATGTCTAGTGTATCATCTCGCTTACACCGTGACCAAACATACAGTATGTCTAGTGTATCATCTCGCTTACACCGTGACCAAACATACATTATGTCTAGTGTATCATCTCGCTTACACCGTGACCAAACATACAGTATGGCTAGTGTATCATATCGCTTACACCGTGACCAAACATACAGTATGTCTAGTGTATCATCTCGCTTACACCGTGACCAAACATACAGTATGTCTAGTGTATCATCTCGCTTACACCGTGACCAAACATACAGTATGTCTAGTGTATCATATCGCTTACACCGTGACCAAACATACAGTATGTCTAGTGTATCATCTCTTTTACACCGTGACCAAACATTCAGTATGTCTAGTGTATCATCTCGCTTACACCGTGACCAAACATACAGTATGTCTAGTGTATCATCTCGCTTACACCGTGACCAAACATACATTATGTCTAGTGTATCATCTCGCTTACACCGTGACCAAACATACAGTATGGCTAGTGTATCATCTCGCTTACACCGTGACCAAACATACAATATGTCTAGTGTATCATCTCGCTTACACCGTGACCAAACATACAGTATGTCTAGTGTATCATCTCGCTTACACCGTGACCAAACATACAGTATGTCTAGTGTATCATCTCGCTTACACCGTGACCAAACATTCAGTATGTCTAGCGTATCATATCGCTTACACCGTGACCAAACACACAGTATGTCTAGCGTATCATCTCGCTTACACCGTGACCAAACATACAGTATGTCTAGTGTATCATCTCGCTTACACCGTGACCAAACATTCAGTATGTCTAGCGTATCATATCGCTTACACCGTGACCAAACATACAGTATGTCTAGCGTATCATCTCGCTTACACCGCCACCAAACATACAGTATGTCTAGCGTATCATCTCGCTTACACCGTGACCAAACATACAGTATGTCTAGTGTATCATCTCGCTTACACAGTGACCAAGACCAAACATACAGTATGTCTAGCGTATCATCTCGCTTACACCGTGACCAAACATACAGTATGTCTAGTGTATCATCTCGCTTACACCGTGACCAAACATACATTATGTCTAGTGTATCATCTCGCTTACACCGTGACCAAACATACAGTATGTCTAGTGTATCATCTCGCTTACACCGTGACCAAACATACATTATGTCTAGTGTATCATCTCGCTTACACCGTGACCAAACATACAGTATGGCTAGTGTATCATATCGCTTACACCGTGACCAAACATACAGTATGTCTAGTGTATCATCTCGCTTACACCGTGACCAAACATACAGTATGTCTAGTGTATCATCTCGCTTACACCGTGACCAAACATACAGTATGTCTAGTGTATCATATCGCTTACACCGTGACCAAACATACAGTATGTCTAGTGTATCATCTCTTTTACACCGTGACCAAACATTCAGTATGTCTAGTGTATCATCTCGCTTACACCGTGACCAAACATACAGTATGTCTAGTGTATCATCTCGCTTACACCGTGACCAAACATACATTATGTCTAGTGTATCATCTCGCTTACACCGTGACCAAACATACAGTATGGCTAGTGTATCATCTCGCTTACACCGTGACCAAACATACAATATGTCTAGTGTATCATCTCGCTTACACCGTGACCAAACATACAGTATGTCTAGTGTATCATCTCGCTTACACCGTGACCAAACATACAGTATGTCTAGTGTATCATCTCGCTTACACCGTGACCAAACATTCAGTATGTCTAGCGTATCATATCGCTTACACCGTGACCAAACACACAGTATGTCTAGCGTATCATCTCGCTTACACCGTGACCAAACATACAGTATGTCTAGTGTATCATCTCGCTTACACCGTGACCAAACATTCAGTATGTCTAGCGTATCATATCGCTTACACCGTGACCAAACATACAGTATGTCTAGCGTATCATCTCGCTTACACCGCCACCAAACATACAGTATGTCTAGCGTATCATCTCGCTTACACCGTGACCAAACATACAGTATGTCTAGTGTATCATCTCGCTTACACAGTGACCAAGACCAAACATACAGTATGTCTAGCGTATCATCTCGCTTACACCGCCACCAAACATACAGTATGTCTAGCGTATCATCTCGCTTACACCATGACCAAACATACAGTATGTCTAGCGTATCATCTCGCTTACACCGTGACCAAACATACAGTATGTCTAGTGTATCATCTCGCTTACACCGTGACCAAACATTCAGTATGTCTAGTATATCATCTCGCTTACACCATGACCGAACATACAGTATGTCTAGTGTATCATCTCGCTTACACCGTGACCAAACATTCAGTATGTCTAGCGTATCATATCGCTTACACCGTGACCAAACACACAGTATGTCTAGCGTATCATCTCGCTTACACCGTGACCAAACATACAGTATGTCTAGCGTATCATATCGCTTACACCGTGACCAAACACACAGTATGTCTAGCGTATCATATCGCTTACACCGTGACCAAACACACAGTATGTCTAGCGTATCATCTCGCTTACACCGTGACCAAACATACAGTATGTCTAGTGTATCATCTCGCTTACACCGTGACCAAACATTCAGTATGTCTAGCGTATCATCTCGCTTACACCGTGACCAAGCACACATTATGTCTAGCGTATCATCTCGCTTACACCGTGACCAAACATACAGTATGTCTAGTGTATCATCTCGCTTACACCGTGACCAAACATTCAGTATGTCTAGCGTATCATATCGCTTACACCGTGACCAAACATACAGTATGTCTAGCGTATCATCTCGCTTACACCGCCACCAAACATTCAGTATGTCTAGTGTATCATCTCGCTTACACAGTGACCAAGACCAAACATACAGTATGTCTAGTGTATCATCTCGCTTACACCGTGACCAAACATACAGTATGTCTAGTGTAGCATCTCGCTTACACCGTGACCAAACATACAGTATGTCTAGTGTATCATCTCGCTTACACAGTGACCAAGACCAAACATACAGTATGTCTAGTGTATCATCTCGCTTACACCGTGACCAAACATACAGTATGTCTAGTGTATCATCTCGCTTACACAGTGACCAAGACCAAACATACAGTATGACTAGTGTATCATCTCGCTTACACCGTGACCAGACATTCAGTATGTCTAGTGTATCATCTCGCTTACACCGTGACCAAACATACAGTATGTCTAGTGTATCATCTCGCTTACACCGTGACCAGACATTCAGTATGTCTAGTGTATCATCTCGCTTACACCGTGACCAAACATACAGTATGTCTAGTGTATCATCTCGCTTACACCGTGACCAGACATTCAGTATGTCTAGTGTATCATCTCGCTTACACCGTGACCAAACATACAGTATGTCTAGTGTATCATCTCGCTTACACCGTGACCAAACATACAGTATGTCTAGTGTATCATCTCGCTTACACCGTGACCAAACATACAGTATGTCTAGTGTATCATCTCGCTTACACCGTGACCAAACATACAGTATGTCTAGTGTATCATCTCGCTTACACCATGACCAAACATACAGTATGTCTAGTGTTTCATCTCGCTTACACCGTGACCAAACATACAGTATGTCTAGTGTATCATCTCGCTTACACCATGACCAAACATACAGTATGTCTAGTGTATCATCTCGCTTACACCGTGACCAAACATACAGTATGTCTAGTGTATCATCTCGCTTACACCATGACCAAACATACAGTATGTCTAGTGTATCATCTCGCTTACACCGTGACCACACATACAGTATGTCTAGTGTATCATCTCGCTTACACCATGACCAAACATACAGTATGTCTAGTGTATCATCTCGCTTACACCGTGACCACACATACAGTATGTCTAGTGTATTATCTCGCTTACACCATGACCAAACATACAGTATGTCTAGTGTATCATCTCGCTTACACCATGACCAAACATACAGTATGTCTAGTGTATCATCTCGCTTACACCATGACCAAACATACAGTATGTCTAGTGTATCATCTCGCTTACACCATGACCAAACATACAGTATGTCTAGTGTATCATCTCGCTTACACCGTGACCACACATACAGTATGTCTAGTGTATTATCTCACTTACACCATGACCACACATACAGTATATCTAGTATATCATCTCGCTTACACCATGACCAAACATACAATATGTCTAGTGTATCATCTCGCTTACACCATGACCAAACATACAGTATGTCTAGTGTATTATCTCACTTACACCGAGGCCAAACATACAGTATGTCTAGTGTATCATCTCGCTTACACCGTGACCAAACATACAGTATGTCTAGTGTATCATCTCGCTTACACCGTGACCAAACATACAGTATGTCTAGTATATCATCTCGCTTACACCATGACCAAACATACAATATGTCTAGTGTATCATCTCGCTTACACCGTGACCAAACATACAGTATGTCTAGTGTATCATCTCGCTTACACCGTGACCAAACATTCAGTATGTCTAGTATATCATCTCGCTTACACCATGACCAAACATACAGTATGTCTAGTGTATCATCTCGCTTACACCGTGACCAAACATACAGTATGTCTAGTGTAGCACCTCGCTTACACCGTGACCAAACATACATTATGTCTAGTATATCATCTCGCTTACACCATGACCAAACATACAGTATGTCTAGTGTATCATCTCGCTTACACCGTGACCAAACATACAGTATGTCTAGTGTAGCACCTCGCTTACACCGTGACCAAACATACAGTATGTCTAGTGTATCATCTCGCTTACACCGTGACCAAACATACAGTATATCTAGTGTATCATCTCGCTTACACCGTGACCAGACATACAGTATGTCTAGTGTAGCATCTCGCTTACACCGTGACCAGACATACAGTATGTCTAGTGTAGCATCTCGCTTACACCGTGACCAAACATACATTATGTCTAGTGTATCATCTCGCTTACACCGTGACCAGACATACAGTATGTCTAGTGTATCATCTCGCTTACATCGAGACCAAACATACAGTATGTCTAGTGTATCATCTCGCTTACACCGTGACCAAACATACAGTATGACTTTTGGGTCATTCTGCGGATCATCCTGCTTACACCACGAACAAACTATGGTATGACCGGTTTGTCATCTCGCTTACACCTAGTCCAGCAACCCTCGTTCGGTAATCGGTTTCCAATTATTTTTCGGGTCAACCTATTATTGCAAAAAGTGGGATTCATACAAAACAAAAGACTGACTGAGAAATTATTTTTGGCCTAATTGGCCATGGCTGATTTTATGTATTTAATATGGCATTATAGTTTAAATGCTTAAATAAAGTGATAGTTCAACATATGTTCATTAGGTTCCGGACAATCAGAAATATCGACAGTTGAACCTATAATTACTTATTCCGGACAATCGGACATGTTGGCAATTCAACATATATTTCATCTTCCGGACAACGGAGGTATTGACAGATCAACTTCAATAGTTTTCATATTGCGGACAATCGGAAATATTGACAGTTGAACCTACAACTACTTATTCCGGACAATCGGACATATTGACAGTTCAACGTATAATTACTTATTTCGGACAATAAGAAATTTTCGGACATATATACAGTATCATCAATATGTATATTCCGGACATCGGGAATATTTTCAAATAAATTGGACCGCCGCCCTCTATAAAAAAACACAATCGGCATTTTGGCTGGTCAATGAATATTTTAGCCTCCGGAAAATCGGAAGGTCAAGAATAAGTATATACCGGACATCGGGAATATTTTCAAATAAATTGGACCCCCGCCCTGTATAAAAACACAATCGGCATAATGGCTGGTCATTGAATATATGAGACTGCGGAAAATCGGAAGTATATTTGAAGTTACCGAGATTAGAAATGTTTTACTTTAATTTATACTCCGGATATCGGAAGCATAATAATAAATTAATGTTTATTCCTCATGTAATCTATATCGTTTTCATTCAATGATAGGCAGATACGTGCTAGCAATGCCAAGACACGCAAACACGTGTAGACAACACGTGTGCACGTGTCCCGCCATAAGAGAAGCTTTAGACGGGCAAGCACGTGTCGAAAACCGGGGTGACAGCCATTGCCAATTTTGGAGCTGTCTGAAGAAAACGGACGAACAATAGTTTGATAGCAGAAAGTTGTATCCTGCATCCTGAATCATATCGAATTATGTAATAATGGCATGATATTCTGGATAAACAGAAAAATGTCCTTATATATGACCAGCATAAGACTGCACGCCTGTAATTTAGGCATATGGACTGGTCAACCAAAACTTAATATATATTCCGGACAAGTGCATATGCTATACAGTAGGAACGAAGAACGTTTATATAAAGCAACATGGGACTGCACGCCTGTAGTAATAGTGAAGCATACCAGAAGGTCTGTAATAGACCTTGCTATATCTCAGAGGGGACTCATAAAGCAGACCTGGATAAGAAATCTAAGAAACTCGCAATTATAAAACTCAAGATTGCCATGTGTCCCTTTAAACCCCAGATCCTACTGTCCTAGATTAGGCAGCAGTCACTGAATCTGAATCTGTGAATCATAAACCCAGTGCAGTATTTGCTATATAGAGTGCAAGTGTCAAAATACACTACTAACCACTGCTAATGCGGAACCAGCATAGAGTGAACCAGCATAGAGTATTAATGTGCATTTTGTCTAAACTGAGTACACATTTTTACATAAATTGATACAAGTGATAGTGAAACAGATATACTATATCTCAAAGACAAAATAAAAAATAAATAAAAAAAAAGTGAGAGAAATTAATCTCAAACCTTAACAATACGGTTTGAACATCATAATTTGATTGATAGAAGTGTTCTATCATGAACTGGAACTTTTTTTCTTTCTTTTTTTAACATGATGTACCCCCTTTAACAAACTCTTGTTGCGAGTAAGGTCGGCGGAAATGATAAACGGTATTTAAATGATCTAAAGTGAGACATTTTACCAATGTCAAT
Organism: Cyrtodaria siliqua; assembly: GCA_037043455.1. Classification (NCBI taxonomy): domain Eukaryota; kingdom Metazoa; phylum Mollusca; class Bivalvia; order Adapedonta; family Hiatellidae; genus Cyrtodaria; species Cyrtodaria siliqua. Next base: position 19,701 of record JAWPHD010010914.1, on the reverse strand, counting down.
TTGGAAATTGTAAAGTTGTCAACAAATTTGACTGCACATCCGATTTTGAATATTGACTAAAGTAGAGTCTTATAGTTAGGTATAGATTACCAACCTACATTCTAGCAGCATATAATGGCAGTGTAGTCAAAATGGCCATCTAGCTCCGCTTCCATCAATGTTGTCTACTTGAACTGACGTAACTTCAAGTGCATCCACGTAGGCTCGGCATTATTGTGTGATAGGAAAGGAAAGGAATGGCTTATCAATTCTGCTCCGAAAAGGGGCAATCTTTAGTACCATAATTGTGTATACCATAAACTAGGCAGGGACCCAAGCCTGAAAAAAATGAAAACGTTTACCCGGAAAGATATACTCCTGATTTTTTAAATATTAACAGATGGGGGTCTTGTACATATGAAACCACTGTATGGACTTCTGGCATACTTTGCATTTCGTAACAGCATCGCGATTTCTACGGTAACCCATTTGTACCAAGCCATTATTTGAAAATCGCTGAACAAAGAGTCAAACGAAAAAAAGAAATTTGCACACGTCCTTTTAGGCAAATACAGTTCCAGTATTTAAAACCTATATGTGTATATGAAAAATCAAACTACAGAATCAAGATCGACCTGATTACGTTACACTTTACTAATTTTAACAAGAGTTATGGACCTTTTATGAATTTTGTTCTGTCCTGTGCCAGGGATAATGCGAATTTCTTGTGTTCACAATAACTGCAGTAAACGGTTTCCGATTTCCACTAAATGTTGTATGGTGTTAGGCCTTATACCTACAAGGCCTTTGACAAGTTCAATACTGAGTAAAACTGACACTTGCTTTAAAGAGTTATTACCCTTGTTTATTGAAAGAATGGGCACATTTTAGCTTGAGTACACACATTACTTTAGTAAACGGATTCCGATCTTCACATTATTTAGTATGAGACTTTATATGAATATTAACTTTGACAAGATGACAATGAGCAGAAATGACACTTGCCTTACTGAGTTATTGCCCTTGATTATTGCGAAAATGCAAATTTCAGCTTTCGTAAACAAAACATTAAGTAAATTGGTTTCGATTTTCACACAATTTGGCGTGTAACTTTATATCAAACGGATTTCAGAAAGGTTAGACAAATATCAAGTTATTGCTCTAAATTGTCGAAAAAAACAATCGTCTGATTGTTTCCTACTTTCCTTTGAAATATCATCAATTACTGTGTAACAAAAAGGATATCTTCCTCTGACTAAGGGACGTGATTGTTTTCACGATGATTGTAATAAATAGCATTTGATTTTCCATGCTTTTTTGTGTAATATTATTAAGGTCTCGGTTTTGTTTGACAATGAGAACAATTGAGTAGTGGTTTACAAAGTTATCGCCATTGCTGTTTGCACATGTTTAAATTTCAGACTGAGTGCACATCGACTTCAGTAAACGAGTTCTGAATCTCACTAATATTTACTTGAATGATTTTTGGACAATTACACCATGTGGACTTGTCACGTAGTTGTTTTCGAATCATTTATTTTCATATAAGATAATATTTTTACACATATGGAACTAGTTAGGTATGACACTACTGTTTATAGACAAATTGTTGGAATCCAAAATGAGAACGACATGTGCATCTCTTGTTGCAGATTTGTTTTTGTTTTGTTATGCTAGAGGTTTCATATTTAGTCTTTTACCAGATACGCTTAGGCAGATATGATCGAAGCCTTTTATTATAACTCTTTGTATATGGATGATATATTAGACAATTACAACCCTTTCTTTTCTACTATGGTTACTATGGTTTTCTTTCCTAAAGAACTTCACCTCAAAAAAGGTAATTTCTCATAGTTGCTATATCTTTTTTACTCGATTTACATCTCTATGACAAGAGAGATCATTTCGATTTTGACACTACTAAGGGCACGACTAGACAATATTGAAGACAAACATCAAACGTTACCGTCCTTTCAGGATTTAGGTAAACGTCATTATAGGTCCACACTCTTTCCGGCGATCGCACAATCAAGTGGAAAGCAAAGCGGTGAACCGTAAATGGGTCAACCACTAAACATGCAGTGCGTTGCAAAATAATAAGGTGACAACCTCTGTGATAAGCCTTTTAACAGTAATCATTACCCAATATTTACCAGGGTCACCATGTGACTCTGTCAACTTCTTAGAAAATAGTTTGCGATTACGTCATAATTTGTCACATAGCTAAAATATCAAAATGGTTATCACCAATCAACTCTGTGACCTGACACCACTATTGCTATGGGGTGGTGCTGAGTGGTAAACATTCGAACGGAACTCCGCTAACTTTGTACATTTTTGATAAATTTAAATTAGTATTTTAATTTTAGGTAGGCTGTTTAGAGCTATGCAATTTTAGAAAGTGCTGGTAAGAACAAACGCTATACTGTTACCCTATGGGAAACGCAATGTTGGAGTCCATTTTGATTATTTTAACGGCGGAATGATATGCCAAAGAATACATTGTATTCTCTCGCAGTATAATGCGGATCAAACATTAGTATTTATTCACTAAAATAAATATTGAATAAGAGCAATAAGCTTGTCTTTGAAAAGGGTTGTGTGACGCGTATTGCATTCTTTTTCAGGAAAGTAATAACGACCAAAATATATTAATCCAAGAGTTGGCATAAGCTTTAGCACAATATTGTGTTACGTGATCTACAACGGCAGTAAGATAGGACGTTATACCTTTGGAGATGTTTGTAGTGATGCAGACACTAGAAATAGGATGAAAGTGTGCCTTATTAGGCTGTTTTTGTAAATTAGGAATCCAGTACATAGTTGGAAGTTTGTTTTGCTTTTCATCTACTCCAGCTTTAATAGTGCTTCATTGAGTTTTATATCCGACGAACCTTTGCAAAGGTTTATTATCATAACCCTGATTTACTTTTAAAAGTATTTTCAGACCTCTTCTGCTACAAGGTCTGTCACATCGTAAATACTATGGTGACTATATGTACAGAATTTTTAAGATCATTGGTCATTATCACATTCATACAATCTGTGTTAAACTAGTTAAGACACATAACAAAATAGGTTATGACCCTATCATTCTGCAACGCACTGCATGTTTAGATGTTGAACCATTTACTGTTCGCCACAATGCTTAACAATTAATGTTGCGATGACCCGACAGATTGTGAACCCTATGATGACCTACTCACAGGCATTTATTACGATATATAGTATAGAAGGCTAGAGAGAATATAGTTATAGTATATGTATATATTAAAGGGCCTTCTTCTTCTTCTTCTCTCTATCTCTATCCTTCTATACTATATATCGAAATGAATGCATGTGCTTCTACCTAAATAGGGCAAGGGATTGTAACGCCTAATTGTTTACTTTAAAATTGTCTTATCGTCATCATTCTTTTGTTTCCTGGCTTCCGACAATTATTTGCTTTGTGGCTTTCTAGGCATTTTATATTCATATATTTATGATCATTTTGTGTTATACTTATATTGCCTACTAAGTGCTATTAATACTGCCTAGTTTGTTAGGGGATATAGCCTGGCTGGTCGCATTTTATTGGAATGAAACTAGGGTAAGAGTGAGGTATGATGCACGCTAGAACCTGGCCTGGAATTCACCAACCATTCTTAAGACTATTCTTAGACTTGAGCACAAGTACTGAAATTTCGTTCACAAATATTTCCATAACCTTCAAAGATAAACAATCGTAAGAAGTTACTATTTATTAGTATGCATCATATTTATACATAGCAGCTTGTTATGAACGTTTATTCTGTAAACTTATAGAAATATTTGTGATTGAAATTTGCATACTTGAGCTTAAGTCTAAGAATATTCTCAAGAATGGTTGGTGAATTCAAGGCCAGGTTTAACCCCAGCGGCCATTCCAAGGAGGTACTCATCTATTGGTGTTTGTTTAAAATACGTGTGTTTGGTTGACTGACTGTGTTCTGTGAATGTTATATTTCCTTCTCGACTTTTATACCATAATTTGTTTCTGACTCGAAGTAGGATATGGATCACATTTAGTGATACTTATAGTTTTAAACTGTAAACATGACTCTATTACACTATTTAATATATTGGGTCTCACGCATCAAGGCGACACAATCCGTAAGAAAGTATTCAAGTTGATGATGCGTTTGAGAAACGTTGACAACCTTCTTAACCAAACGTTGCCTGTCCAATCAATCAGAACCTAGAATTTAAATTCAGGGTCACCAAACTCAGGGTCACACAGAAACACCAATGTTGGTTGGACAGATAATGATCATTTGTAACAAAAGTGTAAATTTCAAATAAATCATTTAGATAGTATTCAAGATGGAGAAACTCTGTCAGACATCATATCCAAACATTGACGTCGCTCAATCGCCTTCCAACGAAACTAGTCAATAAAAACCCTGTTATTGTTATGATAAATACAATCATCTGACTTTGACAAAAATAGTGAACACATTTGGAAATTTACAATTTGACAAGGCATGTAATTGCAGTAACTACTATTCTATTTTCAAGGTAAATGGAAGGTCCATAACTGTATTAAGAAACCTAAAAGCTACCATCGAACGGATCCTAAATATCCGCCAGTATGTTAATGTTATTGACTTCACACTTATGGTGTAAACCCTACACAATTAAAGATAGTTGTTGCAATATCCATATTTTCTAAATTAAGGGCCATACCTCTATTCCAAAATGGCAAAACAATTTGATGTATCATAAACATTATTAACATTTACTGGTATCCTATTTGTATATAAAATGTCAACCCAAAATATTGTTTAATTTTCAACAAAAGTTGATTAATCAACATAAGCTCAACACCAAAATGTATTTTCGTACATAATCAGGGGCCATAACTCTATTTAGAAAAGGCAAAGGTCCACATTGATCGTAAGGAAGTGATATCTGTTTGATATAAGGCTTCACAGCAATTTTAGTTAAAATCCAAAACAAGATAAAGAAGTTATCAAAACCTTGCACCTAAGCTTTACCCCAAATGTGCATTTTTGTTAAGTAACTCAGGGGTCATAACTCTGAAAAGGAGAAAACTGGCCTTGCTCGTAAAAAAGTGGCATCTTAACGATATAACGCTTTACAGTCTAGTTGGTTTTAACCGAAAATAATTTACAGAAGTTATTAACAACGTGCATGAAAGCTTTAGCCAAAAGGTGGATGCCCGTACCAACCTTCACCCATCTTCCCGCCATCTTCAATCATTAAACCGCTTTTAATTTAAAAAAAAATGTTGAAAATTGCATTCTGCATCAACAGAATATAATCTGGCGTGTTTATGTCTTATGTATGTACAAACAAAATCAAATCGCTAAAAGATACATTTTTATAGATAAATATGTTCTTTGAATATCAATATTTTCTTATCACTTACGGGCTTCCGTAGTAAATGCTTTGGTGTTACGAAATGCAAAGAATACCATTAATCCATACAGTGATTTCGTATATAGCACAGTTTCTGCTATTGATATGCAAAAAATCACGAGTATATCTTTCCGGGTAAACCAAAAGTGTTTTTTTTGCACGATACGAGAAGTTGGGTCCCTGCCTAAACGTGTATAATTGATACCGAGCAGAGCTCGGTCGGCCGCAACCGGCCGACGATGATCGGCTAATGATAACACATGTGCAAGTTTTGAAATCGTCCCTGGCTGTGCAAAAAAACTGTGTTGCACCGGAAACGCCACCATTGATGAAATTGTGTTCGGCAATTTCGGATTTTTTCCTGAAATCACCAGGGGATCAGTCTGTATCACTTGGACGATTGTCTCTTTTCGTAGTTTGATAAACGCTTATTCGGAGTATTCGTACTAGTTCGGCTAATCCCGTCATTCTTTGGGATATTGACGAGTAGTTACGAATGAAGCGATATTTATTAAATGCACTAAAAGAATGCTTATCATTAGCAGTTGTTTTATTATTTGTTTTTGGTTGTCAAAATTAAACTAACCTTCATTAAACTAATGTTTATATCTCTGTTTACAACAAATAAAAACACAATCGTTAAAACTCGACCAATCGACCAGTCATTTTTCGGGATCACTATATAATGACTTCAATGTGTGACTTCACGTCAATGTATGACGTCAATGTGTCGTTTTGTTGGTAAACAGAGAACTGACAGCTATCAAAAACGTCAGAATATATTTTTCAATTTGTGCATAGCAAGATCTCTCTCTTCGCAGGGTAAGTCAACGTGATCTTCACGCACACACTGCTTTTCTGTTTAAAAATAGTGAACTGACAGGAGACAAATCTTCCAACTGAGTTCAGCCTTCAAGCTTGTCCCAACGTGTCGTTTTGTTGGTCAACGTGTCGTTTTGTTGGTAAACAGAGAACTGACAGCTGTCAAAACCGTCAGAACATATGTTTTAATCTGTGCATAGAAAGATCTCTCTCTTGAATTCAGTTCATCGTAGGGTAAGTCAGAGTGATCTTCACGCACACACTGTTTTTCTGTTGAAAAATAGTGAACTGCCAGGAGACAAAATCTTCCAACTGAGTTCAGCCTTCAAGAATGTCCCACTTATATTAACAATGCTCCATTCAACAAATACAATGTGCCTGGTGATGGTGACTGCTTTTTTCATTGCCTATTTCTAAGCATCACTGGAGAAGTAAATATGTTCAGACAATATAGGAATGAATGAATAATTGCAGTCACTCAAACATTTAGATAATACAAATAATGTGATTGGTTAAAGGACGATCACATGATCAATTTAAGCTACGTTCATTTTCCAATGAACTGTACGAAGAACTACTTTCATCCGCCATTCGAATACGCGTGCTGCGTAACAATATAGTTCGGATTTACAGGGGCTGACTTAGGAGAGGGATATTAAAATAAATGTATAAAGAGCTTAAAGCCGTGGATTGCAATTATAAGGGTTTAGTGTAATTTTTTTGTGCGTTCATTGGGGTATGACTTGTTAGTTGTCGAAGCACATAGCGTGCATAACGCCGAAGAGGGCGTTATGCACGCTATGTGCTTCGACAGCTAACAGTTCATACCCCAATGAAAGCACAAAACAATGACACTAAACCGTTAAATGAATGGTGTTTTACGGCACGTCGACAAGACAATATAGGAGAAATATATGCTCTTATATTGCTGATAACGTGGAGGAGTTAGTCCAAATTTACCACAGTCCTGACATGACCAAACTTCAATACAAGAGGGAAATGATAAATGGTCATGGGTGGGCCACAGCTTGTAAGAGTGAAACTGTGTCTTCCATTTTATGCTACAACATCAATGTACACATGTTTTACGTTTCAAAATGGTGCAGAGCAATATCACATGTATTTCTTTCAACCAATGAAGGTGAAGTGTCATGTACAACCAGGCGCGTAGCCAGGCATACGCCCGTACGCCCGGGCGTACGTCTCTTGGGAAAAAAATGAAAAAACATAGTGCCCCAAAAATGCAATAAAAACTTAAGCCTGACTAGGGTGAAACCCATCATTAGAAATTTATAAACATATAAATATCAAAGTTATCAAAACAGATGCCATAAAATGGAAATTTCAATCTAAGATATTCATTTTTCGCAACTATATAATTTATTTATCAATCAATAAAGGCCATCATTTTCAGCCCAAAATCGTCAAAAGCAACGTGCGGACGCTTAGGGCGTCCGGGGGGGGGGGGGGCAAGCCCCCCGGACCCCCACCAACCGCCCCTTGGACCCCAATATACGGGCGTATCCTCAAAAACGGCCTAGCTACGCCCCTGACAACCATTGGCTTTCTTTTGAACAATAAACATTTTCAAGTTCTAATGACGCTGATAGTAGTAAAAGTAAAAAGCAAAAATTACACACCGAAAACATGCATGGCAACAAGAGCAAACATAATTCAGAAAATTATATTAGTATATGAACCAAATATTTAGGACTCAAATTCCAACTCTGATATAACCAATGACATCCAATCTTTATGTTGGAAATTAGGAATCAATTACCAACACATATCAAATAGATGTTAATGACATACCAGAAGCTGCACCATTACAGAAAGATGAAAAATTCAACCTTGCTTGCTATGAATGCTTTACGTGCCTTTGAAATAGAACAGATATTGTACAATTTTTCTAAATGTAAAATTTGTCTAAAAAGAAGAACTGAAATGAAAATGTTCAATGACACTGTTTGTAGTCGCTGCCAAAAGATATGTCTGATACAAAACTATTCTCTCTGAAAAACAATATGAACCCAGGAAAGGTGTTTCTTGAGTTGAAAGAGTAAAAATAAGATAATTTTCAAAATTTGGTTTTAAAAGAATCTCACTGTAAATATCTTATTTTTTACAATAAACTTGGTTGAACATCTATGATAAAAACGAAGCGTCTCCGTGGCCAAATGGTTAACGACGTTGAATTGTAAACCTTCACCTCTCATCGATGCAGGTTCGACTGGGAGCTCGACTTGTAGGTGAGGAAGTGTCGATTCTTACGGATGGCGCAGGTGTACAGTACTGGTTCTGCCCAGGAAAAGTTGGTGGATGCCTCCACCACAAAAAAAATCGACCGCCATAGTAGTATATAACCTTACATGTGTTGAAAATGACGTAAATCACCATACAAACAAACAAACAATGATACAGACTGAGTTTATCACCTACCAGAAGTTAGAGGTGTGTCAAATGTCTAGGCCATTGCTTGATCAGCTGATTTTGATGATCGTCAATTAATTTACTCATATGTTTCGGTGTTTTTTTAACATGACTGTCTATGTAATTCATCTACATTTTCAATAGTTTTGGTAAAAAAATATAACTTTATTTCTTCTCAGACCATCAATTAGCCAATGTCCATCCAACAGGGGTAGCGTGCACGTCGCGATGGATGCGCAAGTTATCATTATTATACATACAGACAATAGTGACAACTTGGCGGATGACCCCTGGTATGCTAACCATTTCTTGCATAATTGAGATATTTCAGGATTTGATATGCTGTCATTGACGAGAAACTCAAGATATGTAAGTCTTTTAGCAATACTAACAACAACAATATAGAATAATTATTACGAGTAAAATATTTGGTTTACAATTTAAAATTTACATGCGATCCGATATATCATGTAAGTATTAATTTTTAAGAGCTCTGCTCGGTCTTAGGCAGTGCCTAAATTCTTATTAATTGGGATGACAAGAACAATACGATGGCGTAATTTTACAGATATATTTACTCTGTTTATAAATTTCACCGTGTTGTCATCAATAACGACTGCCTTCAATATGCTGCATTCATTCAAGCCAGTAATTATTCCAATTAACTGTCTCTATATCTGAACATCGTGTCGTTTAGCGATGAAATACTGAACTTCAGCGGCGGCCATTTAATTTCACCATCACATGTGCAAGGTGCATTGCTAAATCTATAAACCAAATAAAGGCACTGTCTTATAAATCGTGATTGTATTAAGGTTTGAAATATGAAATTTGTTGAAACTTTGTTTGTAGAAATCTGAATTTTATAAAAAAAACAATTGTATCACTGTAAAAAATCTTACCTGCAATAAAATCCAAAACCAAGATTAGATAACTCTAGACAACTGTTTAACTTGATGTTTAGGTATTTGGAAGATTTAGCTGCCCTCTTTTGTAATAATTATAATTATTTGTCATTTGATGACAAAGAATTAAACATACCTTAGTCCAGATAAGCCATGCATAAACATCTAGGGAAAAAACCTACCCTTGACTTGAAATGTCATTAATTTTAAGCACGTTTTGCACATAACTATGAGTTAAGACACGTTTTGTCTCAAACATAGTTTTATTGATTAATTTGTGGTTGTAATATGTTCTGAAAATGAAGGAGTCGAAGGAAAACAACACGTTTTGCGGAAAATATGAGCTGAAGTTTAGCCGAGTGTTGCTAAGCACGTGACCATGACGGTGAAGGTATAACATATCTAACCGTGAACCTAGTAAAAAATGACTATGCAGGGACGTAGCCAGAGCCTTGAATATGCGGAAGACCAGTCCTACTGAAATAAGTTGCGAACGTGTAGGGTTGGTGTGTGGTGGTGTGTGTGTGTGTGTGGGTGTGGGGGGGGGGGGGGGGGCGGGGGGGGCATGGAGGGGAAGATGCCATCTTTTATATATATTCCTCAGTGGCGTATTTATTAACAATGATTCTAATACACCCGCACTATATAGCCTAGTTTAAAATATCTCGTTATATTGAACGATATATCAATGTAATTTTTGCAACGTTAGGAGAATAAGCATTGCGCATTGCGCATTGTAACGTATGCAACGTTAGGAGAGTAATTAGCAAAGCAATGCGACAGATTTCAGATGTGTGCGTTATTTTCACATTTTAGGGGTATTAGAATAGAAATAGAACATCGTTTACGCTGAATTATCTATAATATATCACGGTTTGTCGTTCAATTGTAAACAATAATTTCACATTATTTACAATTGAACTCCAAACCGTGATATATTAAACGATAATTCACAGTAAACGATGTTCTATTTCTTAAATATACACAGTAAAACGGAACTGACGTCACGTTGTTAAGCGAAGTCGTTTGGCGCGCTTTTCCTTAGTATTGATGCCGTACGGCTTATAAGTTCTGAGCTTATTCTTCCATAAGCCCTCGATTGTTTTTCGGTACATATTTTCCCCATGCAGTTTTTCGAGGACAATCACCATAAAGTCATTAACGCTATGGCATTCACTATAAAAATGGGCAGCTACCGGGTCGTCATGCTTGGTCCTGATTCTGGATAAATTTAGTAGGTGGCGTTGATATAGTGTATCTCCCGTCTCTCCAACATAAATGTACTATACAATGTTGTGTACGTTTCCGTCGTTGCCCTGGAACTTATCTGCTTCCATCATGTGCGGGCACAGAGCGCAGCGTCACGCTCGACATGGTGCTCTTGTGTTGTTTTTACTAAAAAACAGCTTATTGTGTTTTTTATGGACAACATGGACAAGTATGTCCTGAATATTACAGTCCCTCTTAAAAGCAATTATCGGTGGCTGAGGGAAAATTGCTCTCATTTTGTCCGATGTGTATAGCGTTTTCATGTGATTTCTCAGAATTTCACCCACGTTAGGTAGACCTCGGGAGAAAGTCAATACTAGTGGCACCCGCTTAGATGCTTGCTTATCGCTGTTATATTGAAGAAGATCGTCCCGCAGTTTGTTATCGACCTTCTTTAGCTCTCCGTCCACGAAGCTTCCAGCATATCCCCGTCTTTGTAGCTGCGCTCTAATTTTACTCCTGAAATTAATATAAAATATATATAAAGAACATTTTTTTTAAAGCCGCCCCATGTATGGGGACATAATATATCAGGGCGGTGGTAGTACGGTGTCATGCTCCTACTGAAAATTTTATGAATGTAAAAAAAAGTAGATTGAACTCTGGACGGTCAATAGCGAAGTTCATAAAAGGGCAACCGCATGCTGGCGCGTTTAAATAGTTCCAGAATAGGATGATAGTGCCATGGATTGTTAGTCTTCAATTTCAGATGACCATGGAGGAGAAGATGCCGTCTTTTTTTTCTCTTTTATATATATAAAAAAGATGGCCGCTTGCAGCCATGATTATTGTCGAATCAAAATAATTTTCAGCAAGGACCAACATCATGTCATGCTGATCATTTTAGAAAAAGTCCCATATCAATATCACTTATAGTTGTCAAGAAGTAGTTGCTATAAATTAGTTTTTTAAAAATCTATTTTTAGCCATGGAAAATGGACCAAGTACATGTCGCACCAGTCATTTTGGTAAAGGTTCCAATTCAATATCACTTACAGTTTTTTAGAAGTAGTCGCCACAAAGTCGCATTTTTAAAATCTTTTTTTAGCAGTGGGAGCCATCTTAAATTTTCTATCGAGCTGACATTTTACTAAGATCAACTAGTCATCAAGTGCAACATTCCTGTTAAGTTCCACGAAATTCCATCAAGTGGTTTCAGAGGAGTAGTCGCCACAAGTTTTTCCTATATAACTCTGTGTAAACAAAGATGGCCGCTGGCGGCCATGTTTAATATCGAATCAAAATGAATATTGGTTAGGACCAAGTACATGTCGCACCAGTCATTTTGGTAAAGGTTCCAATTCAATATCACTTACAGATTTGAGAAGTAGTCTCCGAAAAGTGGAATTTTTCAAATCTATTTTAGCCCTGGCGGCCATCTTAAATTTCCGGCCGACCGGAATTTTTGCTAGGATTAACTAGACATCAAGAGCATTATTCCGGTGAAGTTTCATGAAAATCCGTCAATAGTCGCCAAAACAAAAAAGGTTTACGGGCAGACGGACGGACGACGCACCACGGCATAAGCTCTGCTGATCTTTGATCAGTCGAGCTAAAAAAGGAGAATTTAAATAAATAATAATAAATTTGAACCCACGACCCCCAGTTCCCAATATAGCATATTCAAGGGCCATAGCTCTGGTGTTATCTGGCTGGTTTTTGAACTTGTCCGAGATTTCCTTGATACAAAGATACTTACAAAGTTTGGTAAAGATCAACTTAAAAATGAAGGCCCTATCGTTTTAACAAGCTAAAGTTACCGATCTTTGAACAGTATATCTTCGAACAATCTATTAAAACATTAATATGACCATGACTGTGAATATAAAATAGTGAGTTCCATATTAATATTATTTAAACTTTGTCTCGTAATTGTGCATGATGTTGTTTTGGTTAGTTCATTTAATCTTGATTTCTTGATTTTTTAAAAACTCACGGCGTTAATTCTTAACGTAACTTGCATTTGTTCAATCATTAATATTAATTGTTAAAATAGTTCAAAGTAAATTGTATTACATATTATTGACTTTTGATAATATTGCACGAATAATATATTTCAAAAATGTGTAGAATAATGAAGGAAATAGAATTCTCAATTTTTTATTTAAATATATGCAAGCAGTTTTAAAGTCAAAATGATACAGGATTAATAAATCGCTGTACTAATAGTAATATATGATATAAAACTCAAGATTGCTATGTGTCCATTAAGGCTTGAACTTAAATGTATTTAACATTCCCTTTAAGGAATACTGTTGATGTTTCGACCGTCACTTTCCTGGTGGAGAGCTATTGTTCTCACATCCAATATGTCTCAATAAAAAACAGCTATTCCAATGTCTTAAAATACACGGGCCATAGTTGTCTCTCTAATACTTTTTATTACCGTTTTCAGCCATATGGTGTCAGAACGGTGAAAATCAGCCCATTGAACACAATGCAAAATAGGCTATATTTCGAGATTAGTCACAAGTCCCACAACATTCGTTCGCTTAAATACACTTTTATTCTGTGTATTAAATACATTTGGCTAGCAAACGGTCCCATATCTGGAATAAAAGACCGATTCAGTTGTTCAACATTTCATTCATTCACACTCTGCGTATTTTGAAATAAACATCTGTCAAAACCACATCTCTACCAAACCTCTGTGCTCATACTCTCCAAAGAAATAATCCTTACAAACACTGTAAAATACTTACTATTCATGACAACAGACATACTACTTTAACCTCAGCTTAGATTTAGCAATGAAATAAAAACTAATCTTGGGGAAAACACATGCAAACTAGAAACTTTGGATTCTTCAAGGATCTATTTCAGCACCCTACGACCCGGAAGTACTTCCTGACTGGTCTGACACCATATGCTATGGATCCATCGTTTTAGCGCACCACGCTGATGTTACCATATTTTTGAAGACGATCTATTTTAGGTCAGATACCACTATTGATTTGGGGCTTCTGATTGGTTGAAAAACGTATAGGGTCTATTAGGGCATATAGTCAGATTGTAAGGTAGATTCTGATTAGATTAAATTACCCAAATCATAACAAATCCCCATAAAACATCAAAATATTATGTTTTCCATCATTAAAACATGTTGATTTAGGATATTTTGATTGAAATTTGCATTGTTATGGATACAATTTTACTGAGAGTATATTTGCAAAAAGTAAAATTCTTTACTGCCATTCTGGGGGTGGCCACCTTCAGTGAACTATTAGAGGCTGAAAGCATCAGATTATCCCCAATTTGCTGGTCATTTTTGAGTGTCTCTAAGATAGTTCTTTAAAAAAAGTTAGGTTTTATCATCCATTCAGATATAGGAATAGGGGTTGTAGGCCAAAAGGCCTATGGGAAATGCAATAGTGGTATATGACCTTTACTGAACGCAGTATCTATATTTTCCGACGCTTGTAATGTTTGTATTTGAAACAAGCGTCGCAGATGATCAATACTATTGCTCAGTAGGAAAACATCATTAATGTCATTCTCACAAGACACTATTGTTGGTTCTATAGCATGGGAATAATGTAATTCACTTGCATGAGCGCGCTTTTAAATGCTAGTAGTAAATGGCAAATTTCATGAAGCGCGTTATCTTAACTGTACATCAGACAAATTGTCATTTATTTTGCCAATGTTGCTCTTACATAATGGTCTACAGTTGTGGTGTTAAAACTGCTTCAAATGGATTGTACGAAAGCGAAGACCCGTGTTCTGCACTTTTTACATTTCAGAGGATTCCTGTACTTCATGTAGACAGACCTGTAGAAAGAGAAAAGAATATTTTTGTCATCCAGAAAAAATAAGAACGTGAAACACACCTTCATGAGATATTCACTTAAAGGGACTAGAGGCGATCTGGAATTATTGTTATTGGTGAATATAGCACCATTAGTTTTAAAACATCAAGGCAAAGTAAACGGGACAATTATCATGATTATATGGAAAGCCCTAAGTATAGTACAATAAGAAACCAAACTTATCATTTAAAATAATTGTGTTTAACTTTATGCATATGCACACAGAATACACAGAATATGCAACTGAAACACACTCTCTATATATGATGGTCGTGTTCGTGTTTGGATTAACCATAACTTGCATAATTCTACATTGCATCCAGTCTCTCTCAATCGGTGTTGACAGTGTACATGTAAATTGCATGTGTACATTGTATAAATAAGAAAATCTGTATCAGAGACCCGGCATAGCTGTAGATAAGCTAAGATAAGAATTTTTTTGAGTACTTTACAATTTTTACAAAACCCCTCAGTTTTTTAAAATTGTATCATTACACATCAACTTAAAACTCATGAGTATTATATGTGTATGTATTGTCTTGTGGAACAGTTTATTCTGTAGTTACATGATGCATATTGCTCCAAGCATGTGTCTAATATTAAGGTCATACAGTGTTTCTTTTGTTATTTACTTCCATTTAATCAGAATTGTTGTTTGCTTTAAAATGTATTAATTCACATCCATTTTGAACGCATGAACTATTTTAAAGCTAGTGTTTACTCTGAACGAGTTTTGTGTTACTCATTCATTTTGAATCTGATGAGTAAATACTCATTGCAGTCAAAAAGTATCTACAGCTCTGAGTCAGACCTAATTGTATTAGAAAATACAATGTAGAAACTTATGTCCACAGAACACGGATTCTCTGTTTCCAGTCACATAAAAAGTCAAAAATGTTTGTAAGTACTTTAATATGAAGGAACATGCTGCTGTTCGTTAGGATTTCAAGCCCTCCACCCCCCAGCCATATGCCCCAGCCCCAAACAATAACCCCGATAAATAGTTATACCTGAATGAGCAGACACCAAAGAAATTGGGCGGACAGACCAAACCATAAGCCTGGATTTGCTTCGCAATCCGGCTAAAAAGAGACCAAACCATAAGCCTGGATTTGCTTCGCAATCCGGCTAAAAAGCAAATCCCATCAAAAAAGAGAAAAAGATTATCTTCAGCGTTTTATTTCCACTATTTAACAAAAGGCAATATTGTATGTTTACATACTTTGCAAACACATTACCATGTATATATATATACATTCTCTTGTAGTATTTCATTACCCTCTCATAAAAGTAAATATTTTCCATCTTTTTCTGTTTAATGTTTCAGTGTAAAATATTTACAAAAATAAAACGCATTTTGAATTTAGAATTTTTTCTTTCCAATTGGGAAGAAAACATACTTTTTGGCTTTGGGAATGGCACCATCTTTTGGTACCACTTATATAAGGGGAAAAAAGACTGCTCTTTTAAATGATTTCTTTCCCTCAAATTCCAAAAGATCCACTATTTGTCAGGTAAAAACGTTTACAAGTTATCGCTCATTAACGGTCACGTCTTGATCCCTAAAGGTTTGTTTTACTTTTCAGACACAATTTGATTACCGGTTGTGCCTTAAGGCCAAACAAAAAATAATTAAGTTTCCTATTGCATGCTCTATCTAAAAAAATAGGGTAGGTCGGTAAGCATTTTCTTTTTTTTTGAGCAAGATATTGCGAGATTCTATTTATATCATAAGCCCCATACAAGTTGATAATACAACTGAAAATTTGTCTGTGATGTTGTCATCAGTTTACTTCGATATAAGACCACCCCACTTAAATTACTCATTCATGTTACACATAATAAGACACTGTAAACCAGAAGACCTTTGTTTAACATGCATTTTACTAATTACTTTAATAGTTAATTAGCATCGCATTGTTTACCTGAAAGAAAAACGTTAAACTCTGAATGTATCATATGACATTCCAAGCAAATCATATGGCTTACCTACATATTTTCCACTTTTGCTTAGTAATTTTGTAATAATTTGCATATACCACCAGTATCCAGTGGATTACAGAAAATATAGAATGGTGTTATGTTTCACTTCCATGATGTAAGCTATGTGATAAATCATTTCAGAACAAATCGTTTTTTTTTTAATTTTTGTATAAAATGTTTGAGTCGGTCGGGCCACCGGAAACACGGGTATTCTTTTATTTGGCCTAATATGTTTTATATAGTGGTGAAACATACGTTTTAGTGGTAAACATCTTATTTTAAAAATTGGTCGAGAAATAAAACATTTCACACGCGAAAATTGCTTTTTATAGGGCATATTTTTAATTTATACAAACATTTTCTCCATTCTTTCCTAACAACCTATCAAACATTTTTGAACGTGGCTTGTCATGAGTGTGTTATTTGGTAGGATTAAGTAGACTGGTAACCGGTACGCAGTATAGTCCCCGAATTCACACTCATGATTGTTAGGGTTAGCTTCACCATGACCAAACATACAGTAAGACTTGTTTGTCATCTTGATTACAGCATAACTAAACTCACTGACACCATGACCAAAATATAGTATGAATGGTGTGTCATCTCACTGACACCTTGCCACCAAGACCAAACTATAGTATGACTGGTGTGTCATCTTACTGACACAATGACCAAACTATAGTATGACTGGTGTGTCATCTCACTGACACCCTGACAAAACGACCAAACTATAGTATCACTGGTGTGTCATCTCGCTGACACCATGACCAAACTATAGTATGACTGGTATGTCATCTCGCTGACACCACGAACAAACATTTATTATGACTGGTGTGACATCTCGCTGACACCATGACCAAACTATAGTATGACTGGTGTGTCATCTCACTGACACCACGACCAAACTATAGTATGACTGGTGTGTCATCTCGCTGACATCATGACCAAACTATAGTATGACTGGTGTGACATCTCACTGACACCACGACCAAACTATAGTATGACTGGTATGTCATTTCACTGACACCACGACCAAACAATAGTATGACTGGTGTGTCATCTCGCTGACACCACGACCAAACTATAGTATGACTGGTATGTCATCTCGCTTACACCATGACCAAACATACAATATTACTGGTTTGTTATATCACTTGTAAAACGACCAAACATTTTCATGTCATATCACTTATAACCCTAAAAGTTATTTCGGTTCACTTTAAACACTGTCAAACATATGTATGTCAAGTATTTTCAAACTAATTCATCGGCTCACTAAATGTGACCTTACATATAAATGCCACGTATCATCAAAACTGGCTCATTCTCTCTCTTTTAATGCTTCAGTATATTAACGTGTAATGGTATCACGTATCATCACAACTCGTTCATTTTTAATGCTTCAGTATATTAACGTGTAATGTATCACGTATCATCACAACTCGTTCATCCGCTGACTAAATCCGAACTAATATATATATACACGTCACGTACCATCCATAATAGGTTCATTAAATACGATCTAACATACACGTATAAGAGTCAGCATGTGTCACATCCATTTTTTTTTCATCGACTCACTAAATACGGAACTAGCATATACATGACACGCACCATCACTATCTCGTTCATCTGTCCACTAAATAGAACCTAACATATACATGCCACGCATCATCATATGTCGTTCATTCTGTCCCACTAAATAGGACCCAAATATACATTGCCAACGCATCATCATATGTCGTTCATCTGTCCCGCTAACATAGGACTAACATATACATGCCACGCATCATCATATGTCGGTTCATCTGTCCACTAAACATAGGACCTAACATATACAGACTGCCCACGCATCATCATATGTCGTTCATGCTCGTCACTAAATAGGAACCTAACATTATACATGCCACGCATCATCATATGTCGAGTTCATCTGTCCACTAATAGAACCTAACATATACATGCCTACGCTCATCATATGTCGTTCATCTGTCCACTAAAAAGGACCTAACATATACATGTCACCGCAATCATCATATGGTCGTTCATACTGTCCACTAAAATAGGACCTAACATATACATGCCACGCATCATCATATGTTGTATCATCTTGTCCACTAAATAGAACCTAACATATACATGCCACGCATCATCATATGTCGTTCATTCTGTCCACTAAATAGGGACCTAACATATACATGCACGCATCATCATATGTCGTTCATTCTGTCCGCCTAAATAGGAACATTACATATACATGCCACGCATCATCATATGTCGTTCATCTGTCCACTAAATAGGACCTAACATATACATGCTACGGCATCATCATATGTCGTCTCATCTGTCAGCTAAATAGGACCTAACATATACATGCCATGGCATCATCATATTCGTTCATCTGTCACACTAAATAGGAACCTAACATATACATGCCACGCATCATCATATGTCGTTCATCTGTCACTAAATAGACCCTAACATATACATGCCACGCATCATCATATTGCTCGTTCATCTGTCCACTAAATAGGACCTAACATATACATGCCACGCATCATCGCATATGTCGTTCATCTGTCCACTAAATAGGAACCTAACATATACATGCCACGTCATCATCATATGTCGTTCAATCTGTCCACTAAATAGAACCTAACATATACATGTCACGCAATCATCATATGTCGTTCATCACTGTCCACTAAATAGGACCTATACATATACATGTCCACGCATCATCATATGTCGTTCATCTGTCCACTAAATAGGAACCTAACATATACATGACACGCATCATCATATGTCGTTCAATCTGTCGCACTAAATAGGACCCTAACATATACGATGCCACGCATCATCATATGTCGTTCATCTGTCCACTAAATAGGACCTAACATATACATGCCACGCATCATCATATGTCGTTCATACTGTCCACTAAATAGAACCTAACATGTACATGCCACGCATCATCATATGCGTTCATCTGTCCACTTAAATAGGACCTAACATATTACATGCCACTGCCATCATCATATGTCGTTCATCTGTCCGCTAAATAGGACCTAACATATACATGCCACGCATCATCATATGTCGTT